>JACVVK020000736.1:0-52500 GCA_018292915.2 Batillaria attramentaria | reverse complement strand
GGTAGCGGTTTTGTCGTTTCGGTGACTTTTTAAACGTTGTCATTCACACGTGTAGACCGTGGTCTGAATAGATACGTTGCGACTGGCTTAGTAATATTTCCGTTATCTGGGTAGCGGTTTTGTCGTTTTAGTGACTTTTTAAACGTTATCATTAACACGTGTAGACCATGGTCTGAATAGATACGTTGCGACTGGCTTAGTAATATTTCCGTTATCTGGGTAGCGGTTTTGTCGTTTTAGTGACTTTTTAAACGTTATCATTAACACGTGTAGACCATGGTCTGAATAGTTACGTTGCGGCTGGCATAGTAATATTTCCGTTATCAGATCTGTGTAGACGTTTGTCGTTTCTGCCACTCTTTGAATCTTATTCTTCACATGTAGACCGTAAATTGAACAGATAAATGAGTTGTTTGTTTGTTTAGACATTCTGGTCGTTTCTGCGGCTCCTTGAATCTTACCCTTTACATGTAGACCGTAAATTGAACGGCAATATGAGTTTAGTATTTTTGCTATGTAATATTACGGGTCTGCTTAGATTTTGTAATCGCTTCTGCGATTCCTCCTTAATTCTTACCTTGTAGACCGTACGTTGAACAGATAAATAAGTTTGGGATTTTTGTTGTTTTTGCTATGTAATGCCCTATTTAGACTTTTCTGTCGTTCTCTTTAAATGTTAACGTTTACGCGTAGACCGTAAATTGGATGGTCACGTTTCTGACGTTGTAATGCGTATATTCCGGCATCTGTTTCTTTGTTCCAGTTGTTTTTCTTTCCGGCGTTTCTACCGCCCTTTAAATGTTCCACCCTTCACGTGGGTAAACCGGCCATACCGTCCAATTAAATAGTTAAGTTGCTGGTTTCGTAATACTCCTATATCTGTTTCGCTTTTTGTCGTCTCTATGACTCTTTAAATGTTATCTCTGTTGACATGCGGTCGCACTGCGGAAGGGGAAAAATGCCAAGAACAGTTGCGATTACATACACTCATTGCGTGCGGTGAATACAATATATAGGCGCTTTCGCTATCACTTTCTCTTTTGGTGTACTGCCATGAAAAGAACTGAAAGAAAGCCTTTGTGATTGTGGATACGTAATCTAATGCACGGCAACTGTGGGTCTGGGTGAAAATTTAAGAGGAGGAAGAACAAGTTTTCCCAGGCCGTGTCAGGTAAAGACGCCATTGTCGTGCGACCTCGTAAAACAGGATCTGGCTGCAGGGTGTGTGTGTGTGTGTGTGTGTGTGTGTGTGTGTGTGTGTGTGTGTGTGTGTGTGTGTGTGTGTGTGTGAAGGTGTCTGGTTGTTTCTGTAAAGGATATGGAAGATCAGGTGCTGAAATGGATTTTGGAACTGGCAAATTTAAAGGAATGTGCTGCTGTTGCAATTTCTGAGGTCGAAAATCTGCGCAGTTGAGTTACAATGTAGTATCCTACTGCACAGCGATAGATACAACACTGAGCAAGCACGTGTCGGCTTTTTCCACCGGTCCAGTTCCAACCCTTTTTTTCCTAGCAGATCTTTTAGTTTTAGGTTTTGGCTCACCCCAACAACACGCGACAGAGTCTGTGTTATGTGCGGCAGTATTTATTTTTTTGACACAACTTACCGCAGTCAGGTACCCTATTTATATCGTCTCCGACCCGGAACTACGTTCCAGATCACAGTTTATCTACTATTCTGAAATGAAACTCAGCCTACACTACATCACAGACAAGGCAGTATCTTAACTCTGTATCTTAGTCCTTTTTCCTACCTGTCCCTTTAAGCCTCTATATTCCTACCTCCGCTGTCATGAAAACCGCTTTCGAATCTGTAAGGTTATTTGCCAGATAGAAGGAGGCTTCATTTGACTATCGCAGCCGATTTCGTGACTTCTGATATTAGAGAAATACAACTATCTTTGAGCCTACGTTCCGTTCCTGAACAGAGTGGGTGGGTGGGTGTTTGGGGGTTTAACGTCCTTTTCCCGCCACATAGGGTGATATCAAAGACGGGGCAACGACGAAAAAGCCAGCACAAATATTTGGCTCCAGCCGGGATCGAACTCACGACCCGAGCATTAGAAGTCCAACGCTCTACCATTCGGCCACCCCGGCTCCCCTGAACAGAGTGGGACTCGACAAATCATCTGAATATATCCACCAAGTTTTCTTGAGACGTTCAGCTCTAAAACACCTCCTCCGGCCCCCCGCCCCCACCACGCCTCCCTCCCCCCCCCACACCCAACACTAACCCCCTTTTCCCCAATATTCCCTCCATCCGCATCAGTAGTGTCTGTCAAACTTTTGCAACCTTCTGGCAGGGAGCCGGGACAGCCGAATGACAGAGCGTTTGTACTCTCAATGCCCGGGTCGTGAGTTTGAATCCCGGCCGGGGCCAAATATTTGTACCGGTCTTCTTCTCGTTGCCCCGTCTTTGATATCACCCTTACGTGTTTGAAAAGGACGTTAAACTTCCAAACACCCACCCACCCACCCCACCCCACCTCACCCCACCTCACCCGCAACCTCCTGGTTCAAGTACCGCAGCAAGTACGAATGTCCAGGTAAATCGGTATAATGTTGAGTTATCGTACTGTTTGCCTGTCCTCAGTCAACAAGCGTTATCGTAATGGGTACGCTGGGCTAGCCGGTGTAACGGTATACACGGACATGTCACCCCTCTGTGACACTCAGCGAATGAGATAAGATTCTGAGGCCATGTTTTGACATCGTTGTGTAGTCATTATCCACCTACATGCCCGTAAGACAAGTCCCAGAGGGTCTGACCTCCCGGAATAGTAAATAGTTCTGTCGTCGTTTCCGTCACTGCCTTGTGGGGCGGTCGGTGGTCTAGTGGTTAGGAGACATGTCACCAGTGCGAGAGGTCAGGGGTTCGAGTCCCACTCGGGGCAAAAAACTTTTCCTTCTCGAATGTGGCGCCGTTCATTCGGGCCGATCGTCGGGGGTTCTCTCCGGGTACTCCGGCTTCCTCCCCCTCTGCTTTGGACATGTTCAGCCCACCAGAATGAAAAATCAATGCAGTTCTAAATTCTGAAATTTAAAATAGCTGAGCAGACCCTTCGCACCACGTGATTGTAATGCGTTTATGTCCAGTGTGTCAGTGAGAGAATGCGTGTGATTCACGTGAGCGTGCGTGTTGGGTTCAGTTCGCGGCGCTTTGAGCCGATTCACGAAATTGGGTAAAGCGCCTATACAATACCCATTATTATTATTGTGGACAGTTTCCAGTGGTAGTGCAAGCATGCTGGTTTGCTTAAAGGGAAAAAAATGAAGTCAGCATAACATAAAGTGACTCGTTTTGTGACTAGCCTGAAACCCACAGAGTCAAGCAGTATCGTGCCATGGTTGTCACCTAACCGCCGCAAACTTCTTGTCAATTGTAGCCCGGGATTCAGTACTACCATAATACCTTAGCAGGCGCCCCTTTTCAATATTGAATAGACGCTTTACCCAGTTTCTTGAATTGGCTCAAAGCGCCGCGAGCTGAACCCAACACACGCTCACTGACGTGAATCACGCGCATTCTCCCACACACTGAAAACATTACAGTCACGTAGTGCGAAGGGTCAGCTCAGCAATGTAAGTATCGGAATTGAGAATTGCATTTATTTTTCAAATTTTGTGGGCTGAACATTTCCAAAGCAGAAGCTGTGAATGGAAAACAAAATCAAGTTCACGTGACAACACGCGGATATACTGAAAACACCACCACCACCACCACCAACACCACCAACAACAACAACAACAAAGATGAATACCCTGAGTGCTGAAATGAAATAAACATCCATATTTTTTTTAATACCTTAGCATATATTTGTCAAAACAATGAATAAACCAAAACTTATAGAAACACACGGGAAAATGACGAAGGAAGGAAAAACCCAACCCCTCCCCCCCCCCAAAAAAAAAAAAAAAACCAACCCAAAAAACAAAAACAAACAAACAAAAAAACAACAACAAAAAAAATCCCCCTTCCTTAATGGCACTTGTGCTTAGCGCAAGAACCCTCTTTCTGACACCCCCCCCTCCTCCCTTACCCCCCCCCCCCCAAAAAAAAAAAATAAAATAAAATAAATACATAAAATAAAATAAAAAATATCCACATTTTTGAGACGACCCAAACCAGCTGGGAACTATCTGTTAGAGTTTTGGAAGATGAAACTTTAAAACCTCATTATGTTTGTCAGGTGTACAACAACACCGCAAACTTTTCATCGAATGCTCTTATATGCTATTAATCCGTGCATCAAAATCAGTCACTTGGGACACAATACAGCTTCTAAACCCATCGCGGTGACTCTGGTTGGTGTGTGTGTTGTTCTACGTGCGTGGAAGCGTATCGTGTACTGAGCAGACGATGTTATTGGCTTGCGGACTGAATATCATCTAGACAGCGCCGTTTTCAGTGACTTTGTCGATCGGCGTGTTATACAAGTAGTATGGACGCTTCAGGCAAAAGAAAGTCCTGTTTTATTTCTCTACTGTTAGACGGCGCAGAGTCACGAAAATAGTTACAGTGGCCAGAAGGAACATCTGTTAAGTTGGCAAACAGTCTTTCAGCTTCGTAAGCGGCATTTGTTGTTGTTGTTGTTTTTTTTTTTTCCCGTCAGAACTCATTTCGAACATGGAAACTTTAAAGGTCTGCAATCTCAGCAACAAAAAAAAAAAACAAAAACCCGCTAACATTGCGGGTTTTTTTGTTTTTTTTAAACTGCGACTCCTTCGACTGTGCATAATCCAAGCAACTCTGTCACAGTTGCAGAGTTTTCAGCTCTTCGGGGACCCTTATAAAACCAGAGCACGAGTTTGCCGTGACATTAGTTGGCTTTTGATCAGTGAGCGAGGCGCACCGCTGCAGTCTCTAGCGGATGTTGAGTGCTGCACGATCTTTCTCGCTCAGTGTCAAAACGCAAACTGAGCTGTGGAATCAGGCTGCCCTTGGCTTTTATTGGGGTTTCAGGGATGCTGAAAACTCTGTAACTGTGACAGAGTTGACTGTGCTTGCACGGTCGACTCAGTAATTTTTTTTTTCACACTTCGGAAAGCTGTTTTGTTGGGAGCTTAGATCTTTAAGTGTGCAACTCTTCCGAAAGGGCAGGCCTGTCACCAGCGAGCTCGGAGCAGCAGACAGAAATGCAGTGAAGTGAGAATGTGCTGTGACACGCGCTGCCAGTGGGTGACATTTAGCGGCGGGTTATTACACTTCATGCTGTGTGTGCAAAGTTGGAAAGAGTGGCGAAAAGTCTAGGATACACTGGGTTGAGTCGTTGCATGAGGGAGTACATGATTGAAGGATGTCAGGTTTAGAGCTCCCTCTCCCTCCCCCCTTCCCCCCTCCCCTCCCCCCCCCCCTATCCCCATCCCGCTAGCTTTCAAATTCCTTCTGCCATAATTATGTGAAAGCTGTCCCTGGCCCGATAATCTGTTTGCAGTTAGTTAAAACACATTCAGTATTATCAATATGAGGCATATTGAATTTGCTTGCGATCACGTACTCTCTGTCTCTGTCTGTCTGTCTGTCTGTCTGTCTGGGGGAGCCGGGATGGCCGAATGGTAGAGCGTTGGACTCTCAATGCTCGGGTTGTGAGTTCGAATCCCGCCGGCTGGGACCAAATATTTGTGCTGGCTGTTTTCCTCGTTGCCCCGTCTTTGATATCACCCTTATGTGGTGGAAAAAAAACGTTAAACTCCCAAACACCCACCCACCCACCCTCTGTCTGTCTGTCTGTCTGTCTGTCTGTCTCTCTCTCTCTCCTGCCTGTTGCATCACCTCAGTCAACAGTCTCCCGTTCCCTATTTCGTTTTTTAATCAATCTTTTTTCCCCCCTCCAGAAACGCCTACAGAGAAAGCCACAGTATCACGTTGTAAACTTTATGGCGTCTTGATGAAACCAAAGAGCTGTGAGTGAGTGGATCGTTTACTGAAATCCGAGCCATTTTATAGCAAGCAGGGCAAAAACAGTTTCTGGAACTGCATGCATGTTACATTAAGGATGGGGACTACTCTTGAATGAAAGTTATGAGGATCTCTTGAAATTAGGTTTACAACCAGGTGTACCATGCACGTGTTCAAAACAGCAACACGTGGGTAAACGTTTCCTGATCTACATGCGTGTTAAGGATGGGGACTACTCTTGAATGGAAGAAATGAGGACCTTTTCAACTTTGGTTTAAATAAACACGTTGTGTGTGTGTGTGTGTGTGTGTGTGTGTGTGTGTGTGTGTGTGTGTGTGTGTGTGTGTGGAGAGAGAGAGAGAGAGAGAGAGAGATGCCTGTCCGCTCACAAGGCGTGAAGTTGTCCTGGCTAATCTAAGTAAAACAAAGAAAAGGAAAAAAACAGTAAAGAGAGAAAGAGAGAGAGAGAGAGAGAGAGAGAGAGAGAGAGAGAGAGAGAGAGACGTAGAGAGACAGAGAAGGAGAGAGATTTCATTAAACCAGTGCCACCCTTGCGGATAACATCGGATATCCCCCTAATTGAAATTCACATCGTGACCGGTGCGTCGGGTGTCAGTTCCTTGTATCGACAGCCTCATGCGAATGTCGCGTCAATTACTGGGCATGCACGAGTCTCTTGTCAACGTTTATCACACGTATGTACAGTCATGCATGGCGACATTTAGAGGCAATAGCCAGTGATGGTCGGTCGGTCGGTCGGTAATATGTTCCGTGTTAATAACAAGTGTGGGCGGATTTGCCTGTGGTGTTGTCTGCGTGCGGGGTTTGTGTTCGGCTCGGTGGATAAATTGGATTCCGGCTTTTTTTTCTGGGGTTGCTTTGTTGATGTGCGAGTGTGTGTAGGTGGGTTACGGGTATTTCATTACAATTTACATTGTGTAGCTCTCTCTCTCTCTCTCTCTCTCTCTCTCTCTCTCTCTCTCTCTCTCTCTCAAATCAGTTCAACAAATTCTACACGACTCGCTCATCTGACCATAATAGATAGAAATGTGTTTATACATGTTTTTGAATGTTAGTGAGTAGTGACGACTTTGAAGTTCTTACTTGGCATACAGCCAATATCATCGACACATGCCACGTATGTTTTGATTTGTTTATCGTGTGTACTTTTCTCTTCTTCATTTTCATTAGATAGTTAACACTTTTGTTTGTCTTTTTTCCTCTCCCCCCCCCCCCTTGTTTTGATGTTGTCTTCTTTACCCTTTAACGTAGAATAGCAGGGCAGCTTGTAAGACAGCAGCAATGCCTAAATGCTCTATCCTGAATTTAAAAAAAAGTTTCATCATCGTCATCATCATCTCTCTCTCTCTCTCTCTCTGTCTCACACACACACACACACACACACACACACACACACACACACACACACACACACACACACACACCGTGCACACACACACAGAGCGTGTTTGTATTTCAGTTTTTCCTTCTGTAAACCGATCCGTCATACTAAGCAGGACCTAACACACATTTCCTGACACAAGAGGAAGTTGTCGTGCTCTTGAATCAAACCAAGGGCGGCCAGTACTGACAGCAAACTCACCCATGGGTCAGTCAGGCTGCAGTGAGTACGACCACAAAATGACCACTCAGTTAATTTCCTAATAGACCATGGCACGACACGCTGACCAGAGCTACGGTGAGCATAACTCACACGAGCCAACGCGACAGTAACAGGAAAATTGTCGCCGACAACTGAACATACTCTTGAGGACAGAGAGTGAGTGTCCCATCGGGGTTATGAGGACCCCAGCAGGGGACGCTACTCGTCTGTCCGGTTTGTTAACTCCCCCCTGTGATTATGAATGAGAGGCTGTCATGCGCACTCGCCCCTAAACCGCGCTCGTGTCTCGGAGTGTGTGTGAACGTTGGTCAAATCAAGGGGGTTGAACATTTGGTTACGAAGTGAGGACGCGACATTGCGGTGTTTGTGGTAACACACGGGTCGCTTGTTTGTTTCTTCCAACGAAAGTCCAACGTTTTGCTCTCCCGTCGCGAAATTAGCCTGCAAATCAGTCGTCCAACTGACCAACCAGCCGGCAGTCAAACAACCAACCAAGTTATCAACAAAAGAACTTGAACAATGAGAGGAAAAACTGGAAATGAAAGGGTGTTTGTTTTCACCTTATAGTTTGGGGAAGCCGGGAAGCCATTGGTAGAGCATTGGACTTGCGTCTTGTAATGACCCCTTGCGCTCGAAATAGTCTGTCGTAGATATTAGTAGAGCTCTGAATGCGACACACTGACGTTTGATGGCCGCGCAAGCAAGGAAAACTCAGCTGCAAGGTGCCGTAGCGTGATCATCCTCATCATGAGGTGTGCCATAACGGAGGAAGCACCCTCAAAGTCGCACCCGTGAAGTGGATAAGTCTCGGCTGTGTGGCAACAGCCTCCCCATTGGGCCCACAGCACACCTGTTCTGGGTAGGAGCCGACCTAAGTAGGAAAAATCCCGCTGGCCTCGGCTGGGACTCGAACCCTGGACTCCCGGTCCATGGTTCGAAGTGCTAACCACTACAGTACGGGGGGGGGGGGGGGCTTTATAAAGATTTCACTGAGTTTCCTACACTCAAGGCCCGCAGAACGTTTCCTCCTGTACGCTACCTTTTGTGTTTTCACTCTCCCCGTCATACGAGAGAGAGCTTACACGGATGGATTAGCAAAGATAATACAGTCAGCGATTTAATTATTTAAGAGCTGCCGCGGCGACGCGAAAGGCCGAATTAGCACGGACAAAGAGAGCGGGAGAGAAGCACAGCTGCCTCTTGTGGTTTGGATGTTTGGTTTTTCAAAAGACAAACACGGAGGCTGATGTAAACAGAAGATGAAGCAACACAGTGCGTGTGTGGTTTGGGTTTTTAAGGGTGTGGGGAGGGGGGGGGGACGTGCACTGGCTGGGATGGGAGGGGGGGAGGGTGGAAAAGGGGGGCGGGGGGATACACAGAGAGAGAGAGAGAGAGAGAGAGAGTTGTGGACAATGAAACTATTCTACAGCGGTAAAGTATATTGGTTAAATAAAAAGTCCAGTGTTTCCAGTTGAAGTTTGTTTAGACACACTCTCTCTGTGTCTATCTCTGTCTATCTCTCTCTCTCGTGTTTGGGTCGTGAGTTCGAATCCCGGCTGGAGCCAGATATTTGTGCTGGCCTTTTTCTCGTTGCCCCGACTTTGGTATCACCAATACGTAGTGGAAAAGGACGTTAAACTCACGAACACCCACTATCACCCTCCCGCACGCACGCACGCACACACACACACACACACACACACACACACACACACACACACACACACACACACACACACACAGAGACAGATGCGTGAAATAAGACCTCACAGATGTTGAAATAATTATATTTTCACGGACACAAAAAAATCGACAAAATATCCCTGACAAAGATCCCGTCGAAACGGCATATCAAGTATTTAACCTCATTATTATCAGATCGTCTGGCGGGCTCTCTCTAAACTCTGATCCACAAATAACAATTTTATCGACTTTAAATTGCTTTTATAGTGTGAGCCGCTACTGATTCCACTCGAAAAAGGGAAATGTTCATTGATGTTCTTACCATCAGCATGTCTGAAGAAAATTTCAGAACTCTTCACCCACATAAAAGGTGCCATTACGAGAACGCCTCGTGCAGAATAACTGTAAATATGAACACGCGGACTACAGACGTTTACTTAGGTAAATACCGTCCTAACTCTTTGTCGACCGACTTGAAAATGAGTCTATTACTCTCTCTCTCTCCCCGCCTCAGACTTGCGCCATCAAAAAGTATTTCGACTGAAGCAAACACAGACGTTTGCATAGTCCGCATGATTCGGAGGTAAGTTCCACCGCTTCTGGGTTTAGACTGAGTGTAACATCAGAGAGGATGAGCACTGTTGTGAAGTGATGTACAATCCATGCGCACATTAGTTCAGTCTTGTCTCGGTATGACATTTTTGGACGGAATTTCCTTTTCGCTTGGAGTGCCCCAGTCACAGTCTAACCACCCCCTGCCCACTATATGATACGACTGGTTAAAAAGAACAAGCCACTGAAAACCAGTAGGAGCCACTTCAAGCCACTGTTACACAAGGCGTGGGCCGTCACCGCTGGGCCCCAGACTGCTGCAGATTGCGTAATAGTGGCTTGAAGTGGCGTCTAGTGATCTGAAGATTTAAATTAAAGTTGCAACTTTTGCATGGGCTATTGAGAGTTCTAGGCGTAGGATGAGAGTAGCAGTACCGTTTGAAAGTACCCGCGAAAGCTAAGTGGTATTTCAAATTCAAATATCTTTATTATCCCAGTTTGGTTAATTTGTTTCAGTAGCGGGAAAAAAAAAACACGCTCCAAAACAACCCAAAACAACCTTGATGCGGATACATCTGTATAGTGTACATGGCTGCCCGTCACGCACGTTTTCACGCCCCGCACGTTTTCACGCCCCGCTTGCCGGAGCAAGAGCTCAATTCGTCAATATTTGTCTTCCCTTTAACCGCCTGCCATAGTACGTAAAACTTACTTACTTACTTAGGCCCTTGGCTCCATGTGGAGCATAGGCCATCGACAACCCTTCGCCATCGCACTCTGTTCTGGGCTAGTCTTGCCACTCCAGTCCAGTTGGTACCCTGCTTACATAGCTCTGCCTCAGTGTCCCGCCTCCAGCTGTTGCGAGGCCGGCCTCTCTTCCTTTTCCCCTGTGGGTTCCATGTCAGGGCTTGGCGTGTGGTGCTGGATGCTGGCTTCCTGAGGGTGTGTCCAATCCAGCCCCACTTCCTCCGCAGGATCTGCTTGGCCACTGGTTCCTGCCCCGCTCGCTCCCACAGCTCTTCATTCCGGATCTTCTCTGGCCATCGGATGTTGAAGATGCGCCTCAGACAGGTGTTGAGAAATGTCTGGATCTTCTGCTGCATGGTCTTCGTTGTCCTCCATGTTTCGCATCCGTAGAGCAGAACCGACTTCACGTTGGAGTTGAAGATGCGAAGTTTGGTTCTTATGCTGACAACTTTGGATGCCCAGACGTTCTTCAGCATGACCATCGCTGCCCTTGCCTTGCCGATTCTGGCTGTGACGTCTCGGTCTGTGCCTCCCTGTCCATCAACCACACTTCCCAGGTAGACAAAGGACTCTACCTCCCTGATGGGCTCTCCACCGACTGTGACTGGTGTGTTGGCAGTGGTGTTGATCTTCATCAGCTCAGTTTTCTTCCTGTTGCGTACGTAAAAACTGAAGAATAATTCAAACACACAACTCAGCTGCTAAGCTAAGGAATTATTTTAATATGACATTGCCATTGTTTTAGCAAGAGTGCTAGTCGGAAAGCAGAGAAGAAGTTTTTAAAGTCAGTCTACACTTCGGACAGGTCCTAAACTCTACGAACAAGTCATGTTTTTGCAGTCCTGTACTCTACAAACTGATGAACACCTGCGCCACTGAGAAGGACCCGTGGCACAGGACACACGGCACAGTTTGACCTTCTCACACCACCACGTGCGATACAGACAACACGACACACACGTGAAACATGTGACAGCTGGAGGCCGTCAGGTAGACATTAGTGACGGATGGGGGGGAAGGGGATGAAATGTGCCGTGCGCGACCGTTTACCGACAGTAATGAGGGAGGTGGTGGTGGTAGCTTTTCTCCCCCCTGTCCTGAGAATGAAGTGACGTCCTGTCAAACAACAAACAGCGTGGAAAGAACTGGTTAATAGACCATGGTTTCGGGTAGCTTGTCGAGGTGTGTTGCAGTCAAGAATGTCGCGATTTGGGGCGAAGGACGTGTCCACAGCGTCCGTAAAATGCAGAATTCCCAAAGGGATTTTTTTTTTAATGAAAAGGAAAGACCGGCGGATAGGAGGAGGGGTACATGCACTGAGTGGATGGGTGGGTGTTTGATGGTTTAACGCTTTTTTCCAGCACACACGGGTGATGTCAAAGACGGGGCAACGAGAAAAAGGCCCGCACAGATATTTGGCCCCAGCCGGGATTCGAACTCACGATCCGAGCGTTGAAAGTCCAACGCTCTACCATTCGGCCACCCCGGTTCCATTACGCGGACTGGGAGCTGCCTATAGTACGATAGTCCGTATACTACAGACTGTATACACTAGAGGTTGTAGCACACTATAGGGAAAACACGGTTGGAAATCTTCTGTCCGTGGCGCATCCAAGTTCGCGCAGCAGGAAGCAACCAAGCAAAGCTAAAACGAAGAAAAACTGAAAAGGAATACATCTTACTGTTGAAAAGCTGTTAACGCGCGGGTAGATGAGTGTTTCAAGCGTTGATTTACGATCTTGAGGTGAAAATTTGTACCAGCCGCCATCAGTAAACAGTACAGTCCCCTTTCGTTGTCTCGGATTTCCTACATCTAAAGTTTCAGTCTTTGCGGACCTGTCGGGCGACACTGAAAACGTACAGCGACTTCGTTCGGGATTTCTAACGGTTGCAATGTCACAAGTAACCACTAGACCACCGACCGCCCCGTTGCCGTCCAACCGACGCACAGTCAAAATCCCCGCCGCCCCACAATACTCCAAACAACCTTTGTGAATACAGGAATCTGACTGAGGCCTGCTGAGTCAAATGAATCGGACTAGTCCTTTAAGAAACTGTGGAATGTAAGAACTGTCGTCGTTCAGGTTTAGCGGACACGTCGTCTTTATCAGTCAGACCATCGTCGCAAGCTGGAGAAGTATTGTTTTCCACCAAGTACGTGTATGTGTCCTTGTCCCGCAAGCCACTTCGTAAACCAGGTTATGAGTAAGTCAAATGAAACGTATCGTAATGTTTATGATCGGGCGCTTTTGACAGCTTAACCGCTGGCCATAAATAAGATGTAAGACTCTGAGCTGACGCAGTACTCTTTCATAGGTAAGCCTTGGGCAGCAATTTCGAAATTGTTTTGACAGAAACTGTGTCAGGATCTTAATCTTGTCTCGATTCGGGCATCGGTGCGGTGTGAGATGACTTTGGTTGTGTGTGACTCGGGCGAAAGGTCAACTAAACATTCCTTGGACTAATTTAGTTTGACCTTAGCTAAGCCTCGAGTAGAGTTTGTGTGTAAATGTTACGGAGAGCGGATTAATGTTGACTTTGTGATTGATGGTCTGGTCGGCAAATAAGTGCCTTGCCTCGGGCTCTCTCTCTCTCTCTCTCTCTCTCACACACACATACACACACACACACACACACACACACACACACACACACACACACACACACACACACACCACGTTACTATGAGTCTTTGATTGATCGTTTTTACTTTCCAAACCTTCACAGCCTCTGAGGATATCTCTCTCTCTCTCTCTCTCTCTTTCACACACACACACACACACACACACACACACACACACACACACACACACACACACACACACACACACCACGTTACTATGAGTCTTTGATTGATCGTTTTTACTTTCCAAACCTTCACAGCCTCTGAGGATCTCTCTCTCTCTCTCTCTCTTTCACACACACACACACACACACACACACACACACACACACACACACACACACACACACACACACACACAGAACAAGAACCTTTAGCTTACGATGGTAAGAACACATGAACATTACAGTTGAACGAAACTGTCCGGTGCCACTGTTACTTCTACTGTCCATGAGAGAGAGAGAGAGAGAGAGAGAGAGAGAGGGAGAGAGAGAGAGAGAGAGAGAGAGAGAGAGGGAGAGAGAGAGAGAGAGAGAGGGAGAGAGAGAGAGAGAGAGAGTTCCCCTAAAAACAAAACAAAAACAAAACCCGTCCCCCGCGGACAACCCAAACACGCAGCAAAAACAGATTCAGCTCTCTCCGTAAGTTCCCAAAGCTTACTGATGTACCAGGATCCACACCAAATAACCCGATTGTCTGTCCTTTGTTGGATCGACAGTTTGCTCCCCTAACGTTTGAAGAACCCCCAGATTGAATTGTCAGCACCCTCCCTTTGTTTTCCCTGAGTCTTGTCGCAGACACTCAAGCCTTCTTTTCAGTCGCGATCAGGCAACGCGGTGGCCTCTTGGAAAGTGAAAACGGGTCGTAGGTTATGTTTTTGCTGTCGTCTGCTTCTGACAGGTCACGTCCATGCACTGCCCAATGACGCGCGGGCTTTTTTGATCTGCTGGATGTACCAAGACATCTGATTGGACGGGGCTTTTGATGTGTGTGTGCTTGCGTCGAGGAAGATGACTGGATGTGGTAGTTTTTCGTGTCAAGCTGAGGAGATTTATGACTTCAGATAAAAGAGTCACTTTGGACAACGAGAGAGAGAGATACATAGAAGTGTGAAAACTTCCTCATTGCTGCTTTGTGCTGTTTTGTGAAGGCTTATTTCACTCCAAACATAATGTTTATCCGAAAGCGAAAGTAACAATGCAATAAAATGAATTAAAACCAAAATCGCTTTTCAAACCCTGAAACTTGAGCAGCGGCTGAACTGAACCTTAGCATTTCAGTTGACTGCTTTAGTATGATTCGGCGTGTGAGTGAAAGCGCATGGTTCCATTGAGCAAGAGGAGTCAATCTGAGTCGAGGAGCTAGAAAGAAAAAGAAATTGCGTACGAGTCCTTTACATCTGGTAGCGTTTGATTAGTCTGTCACAATCGTGTGTGTGTGTGTGTGTGTGTGTGTGTGTGTGTGTGTGTGTGTGTGTGTGTGTGTGAGGGGTGGGAGGCAGTACGTATTCTAGTTGTTTTGTTTTTGGTGTGTGTGTGTGGGGGGGGGGGAGCGGAGGGGGGGGGGGGTGTTAAGCGCCTAGAGCTCTTTGAAACAGGCGCTCTAAAAATCTATTATCATCATTATTATTATTACTCATCCCTATCATTCTTACTGATTTCTGCACTGCTTTGGCCCGGCTGGGGCCAAATATTTGTGCTGACCTTTTTCTCGTTGCCTCATCTTTGATATCAGCCAAAGTGGAAAAGAACGTTAAACTCCTAAACACCCACCCCACCGCGTTGGCTGCTGGCGGCGTGTCTATGGTCATGTTCGAAGCACTGAATCTCATTTAGAAGTGAACTTCTGAACTGAAACAGTAGCTCTCGCTTTGATTAAAAGACACTTGAAACCAGACTGCGGCGCACCGTTTCCTCTTTTTTTGTCCGTTATTGCTTTGCGTGAATGGTACCGCAAGAGGGTGTAGGTGAAGTCAGTCTCTTTATCTTGTGTCTTAAAACTACAGCATCGTCGGTGTCAACTTACTGCAAAGTAATGAAATTTGACTAAATTGGTTCCGAAGGGTGGGGGTGTGTGTGGGGGAGGGATGTGTGCGTGTGTGTGTGTGTGTGTGTGTGTGTGTGTGTGAAAGAGAGAGAGAGAGAGAGAGAGAGAGAGAGAGAGCTTTATTTTCCAACGGTAGTGATTTAACCAAACAATGCTTAATTTTCAATCAGCCGTTGCTACAACCAAAAATAATAAAAGACTACACAAGGCAAAAGATAAAGAAATACAAAAAAAAAGAAAGAAACAAAAATCAAAGATGGTAAGGTTAAAGTGACATTATTAAAAAGTGCATTCGAACTCAGTCACTGTTTTGAGGGTTTTTTTTTTTTAATTTGTTTTTTTTTAATTTTGAGGTTCTTAAAAACATTAAACTGTCAAAACAAATCACTAGTATTTTTGACCAGACTCAAGAAACTAACAGTCTCGCCTATATGTAAATCTTATATAAAGATATAATTATTTGAAATCGCATAAGTCTCGGCGTTAACGTGAGTGTAACTGTGTAGATCAGGGGTAACTTTACGTGCGATGCTGTTGGACCGATTCTGCATCGAACGCTCACAAATGCCGTGTACTCTTCCGTGCTCTGTCCCTTTCATCGTCTGTGATTGATATGCAATATGAGAACACGCTAGGGAAGGGAGATTTTTCCCTCCGGGTTTTTTTTTAAAGCCGAGACCACCTTCTCTGTTGCTCTCTTGTGTTTGATCAGCGTGTTTGTGAATATAAGGCGAAATCTCGTCCAGATTAGCCTTCGATGGTGTATTGCCTTCCTCCCCCCCCCCACCCTCTCTCTCTCCTCTTTTCCATAATCATCGTCAGAACTCAGTATCTGTGTGTGTGTGTGTGTGCGTGTGCGTGTGTGTGTGTGTGTGTGTGTGTGTGTCTCTCTCTCTCTCTCTCTCTCTCTCTCTTTGTGTGTGTCTCTCCCCCCCCCCCCTCTCTCTCTCTCCATAATAACCATTTTCTTTCTGCAGCAAACGAGCTTCTACAGAATAGTTCCTCGGATGCACCTTGTATTTCTAACAACCTCATTAAATACTGCAATGAAAAATTAGAACCTTCCACGTCATTCTCAATTCCCCCTTTAACTGTATTTGATGTAGGAAAAAGTATTTCACAAATGAAAAATAAACGCACTTCTGGTGATGATGGTGTAAGTAGTACTGTGCTAAAGTTATCTCTTCCATATATAGTGGAACCATTAACATACATTTATAATTTGTGTATTGAGCAAGGGAAATTTCCGGCTAGCCTGAAAGTTGCGAAAGTCATTCCCCTTCCCAAAACAAAAGACTTAACGGACCCCAACAAATTTCGACCTATTTCCCTTCTGTCAGCCCTTTCCAAACCGTTAGAAAAACACATCCATAAACACGCACAGGCTTTCCTTGAAGAGCACAGTCTTCTCCACACATTACAGTCAGGTTTCCGTCCGAAGCACTCCTGTCACTCAGCATTGATTCATTTGACTGACAGGTGGCTCGGTGCCATAAACAATTCTAAAATGACAGGAGCTGTCTTCCTGGACCTGAGCAAGGCTTTTGACCTAGTTAATCATAAACTACTGCTACAAAAGTTGTCAGTTTATCATTTTAGTGATAAAACAGTCGCATTCTTTGAATCCTACCTTGAACGGCGAACTCAGTATGTTTATTTAAATGGCAAAAAATCATCAGAGGGTGAAATACAGCATGGAGTACCCCAAGGATCCATACTTGGACCACTATTATTCTCTATATTTATTAACGACTTGCCGTTACACATAACTCAGCCAAACACCACTTGTAGTCTTTTTGCTGATGATGCGACGATTGATGTCTCCGCTTCAAATGTCGCATCTATCAACCAATCTTTACAACAAAGCCTACATGATGTTTCAAAATGGTGCACAAATAACTGTATGATCCCTAATCCATCTAAAACTAAATGCATGTTAATTACCACAAGACAGAAACACCAACTGAATCCGCCCCCATTACAGCTTTGCCTTGGGTCTCATCATATTGAACAAGTTCATGTACATCGTGTACTGGGGATCACAGTAGATGATCAGCTAAGCTGGCAAGCGCACATAAATAATACTTGTAAAGTGCTGTCAAAGAATCTGTTTTTACTATCCAAACTTAAATACTTTACCGATGAACCCACAAGAAAACTATTTTACAATGCACATATCCAGCCACACATAGACTACGCGTCCACCGTTTGGGACGGTTGTAGTGAGGCAAACTTTAAAAGGATAAATTCGCTTCACAGACGAGCAATTAAATTGATCATAGACAAAAGTGTGTGCTCACTCAGCACCGATGATAAATTCAAATTACTGGGCATCCTGCCCTTACGGAAACAACTCGTACTCAACAAAATGGTGCTGATGCAAAAAATAAAATTGTCAAAAACCCCCTCATATCTCGCTAATCTATTCACACACCCTCAAGTGCCGTACCGAACACTGAGAAACGATTATATGGTGCCGAAGCCCCGCATAGATATTTTTAAAAACCTCCCTCTCTTACTCAGGGGCACACACTTGGAATACCCTTCCAAAACATATCACATCAGCACCCTCGGTTGCATCTTTCAAGGCCAAACTACTTAAACATCTGGAGAACAGCTCGTAATGGTCCTGATCGTACTTTTTATTATTTGTATGTTTAAAAGCAGCGACAAATGCCAGTTCTCATTGGCATTACCTTTTTCCTGTTTTTATTGTTGTTACTGTTGGTTTTCTAGACTGTGGCAACACACATCCCGTCAGGGTTTATCTGAATCTCTCAATTGCCACATTCTTCGGTTCTAATTCTTTGTTTTATTTTCACCTTATTTACTTTCTTTATGTAAATACTGAATTTTTTTTTTTAACTACTATTTGATGTACATAATCGCATAATCGTTTTCTCTTCTCCCCCCTCCCCCACCTCCCCCCATATATCGCGTGTGTGTGTGTGTGTGTGTGTGTGTGTGTGTGTGTGTGTGTGTGTGTGTGTGTGTGTGTGTGTGCACGCGCTTTACTTAGTTTAACTTACTTAGTTGTAGCCTAGCAAGGACAAGATGTAAGACAGGTCTGTGCACCTAATCTTTTATCCTTGTAAAATAAAGTTTCGTTCGTTCGTTCGTTCGTTCCATGTGTGACTGTGTGTGTCTCTCTCTCTCCACCGACTGATTTATTCTTGCCTGGTCGCGCCGTTTATTTGACTCCGTGCCCTCAAAACGCCTACTGTTTGGACAGATGTTTCTCCATTAATCTTCTTTCGCAATAGCTGGGTCCGGGTTCTTACGCTTTAGCTCATAAACACTGCCTACACACGCACGCACGCACGCACACATCATTCAGCGTATGCATGGTAAAACCACCCTGCAGCAGACTGCTCATACATTCATTTCTCGTTTGTATTGTTGAGCGATAGACCTTGATCAGTCGCGTCACGCACCAGCCACCACGACATATTAAGAGCCCATGCGAAGATCATAATTTAACTGGACATCTTCAGATCACTAGAAGCCACTTCAAGCCACTATTATGCAATCTGCAGCGGTGTCGGTCTTAGCGGGGAAGGTCCACGCTTTGCGTAGTGGTGGCTTGAAGTGGTTCTTACTGGTATGCAGTGGCTTGGTTTCTTAACTAGTATTGTCATGTGGCGGGAAGGGCCGGGCGGTCGCCGGGCTCGGCATCTTAGTGGTTCCTCACACACACACACACACACACACACACACTCGGACACACACTCGGACACACACCAATTCCACTTGTCCTCAGGTAACCTAATTTAACAAAATAGTCCATCAACCGGCGACATTGTAACACTATCTGATTCCCTGTGTATGAAACCCAGACACAATGTTTTTCTTCTGACACCATTTCTGGCCAGGAGAGAGAGAGAGAGAGAGAGGGAGAGAGAGGAACGCATGCGCAGTCAGGAAAGATTTGACCCGCGAAAAGCTGCCAAGCTGTCACCCCCCTTCACTTCCGTGCCATACTCAGCCTGTGTGATATGCGTATATAATGAGCACTTTTCACTCAGCTGTCGAGCCGCCGGTCGCAGAGAGGACGGAACAAACTTGATGATGTTTTCATAAATTTGCATTGTTGCTGTAGCTGAGTGTAGAGATGTTTGCAGCGTCATGGAGCAAAAAGACGGATCGGAATTTGACCGAACCCTGTGAGATTTATCGATGGGGTTTTCATTGTGTGTGTGTGTGTGTGTGTGTGTGTGTGTGTGTGTGTGTGTGAGAGAGAGAGAGAGAGATCAAGTGGATTTCACTACCCTCTCCCCCCCCCTCCCCAAAGTTAAACGCTGTGATGAATTGCACTACTCTGTGTGACTTGGTTTCCAGTCTCTTTTAATCAAAGCGCGAGCTACTGTTTCATCAATGGATTTCAAAGAAAATGATATAATTAATTGTCCCTATTAAACTTAACGGTACGCATGACAACGTAGAAATTCTAGAATTCACCCAAAACGCACATAGATCCAGCAGCCAAAGACTGTGTAGGGTAAATTAAACAAATTGCAATATTCCACTTGTTTGCAATGCTGGCAGCGACAACCTACCCTAGTGCGTCTGTCGTCTGCTAGCTCTAGTGCCGGCCGCGCATGAATACAAATAGTCCACATGCCATGCTCATTTTCACTGTGTTTACTATTACGTGGCGTGAAACTTATTCATAAATCTCACAAACAGCCCCAGACTGTCATTTGTTAAAACTCTGCACACAAATTTATAAAGAGGCGAAAATTCTGTACTATATTTAGCGGAATTGTTACTATATGCCCCGGAAGTTAGTAGTAGTATGCAAGGGACAGGCGGTTTCGTGCCTGGACTGGTTGTTGTCGGTTCTCTTCTCCTAACTCTTCATCGGTAACCACTGTGCAAGATACGAGACGTGAAATAGTATCCTCAAATTTAAAAGGGGCGAAAACTCTGTACTGTGTTTTGCGGCATTGTCTCTACATGCCCCGGAAGCTGTCAGTGACGTGTAACCGAATAATGCAAGTGGTCAGTCAGTTAAAGACAGGCCGTCGAGGCCACAAGATTGTGATGACCAGTAGACCGGCACGGGACAGGCCGGCTTCATTTTGCACAGCTCTTCAGCCTGTCTCCTTACCCACATAGTCATTAATTCGCACAATGTTGGCCGGTATTATAAAGCAATTATGAAGGGTTGCCGAGACTATTTCGGGCTTGAGTGGCCGCTCCTGACGTCTTTACTGACCACACCAGACCGGACCGAGCTGAAATGAGGTGAGATGAGATGAGAGAGAGAGAGAGAGAGAGAGAGAGAGAGAGAGAGAGAGAGAGAGATTAAAGGAACACTGTTCCCTTACGATTGTTGGTTCATATGCCTTGTCTGTCATTAAACTGTTTTGGTGTCCGTGTTGGCCATAGACTAGAGAGAGAGAGAGAGAGAGTGTGTGTGTGTGTGTGTGTGTGTGTGTGTGTGTGTGTGTGTGTGTCCGTGCGTGCGTGTAAGCCAGGGGCAGCCCGTGTATTATGCTGCACATCATGTGTTTTTCGTTAAATGTATGTGTGGAGGTATGCTGTGTGTGTTTCTGGGTGAGGGATGGTGTGTTGATTGTAAGGCGCCCTGAGCTCCCGCGAGAGGGAGGACGTCCTTTAAGTACCCATTTTATTATATAAAAAAATGCATTAGAATCCGTACCTGCCCACAGCTGCTGGTTTGCATCGCCGCACTGACAATCTGCACTTTTTCAGTCCAGTTGGTAGTCGGCAAAATACATAAACTACCGTAAACAACGTTCATGACGTAATTATTGTTTTTCATTCGTGGAATCATAGCGTCTTTCGTTCTGACAGTTTTTGACAGTCAGTACTAATTCTCGGTTAGCCACCGCGCATCAGGATGGTGAAGTCAGCTTAGCGTAAAATAATCATGTTTCTTAGTCCATCTCATCCACAAAGTCATGTCGTCTTTTCATCGATCTCATATCCGCGACTTTGCCAAAGAACGAGAGCGCACACAGGGCCTTTAAGCTGGTCGCGGACCAGGCGATGATCGATAATGATTTTGGGATTGTCCACTGTGTCCGACACACGACCACTAACACTGAGGTGGACTTTGCGAGAAACAAAAGCAAAGGCCCGAACAGAGCCTAGAAAATACTGTTTTTCCTCCATCGGCTCTCGCTGTGTTCTGAGCAAACACGCCAAGTTTAGCAGTAGGTTACGATAAGGGAGAGAGGTCTGCGGGTTTTTCGTGGTCTCGTCACGCGCTCCACTGTCACCCGATTCCGAAGAAAATCACAAGCTAATTCAGAATGTGATTGCAGCTTCTGTGAGGGTAGCCTAGTATGAGATATTGTCATGGCTTGGACAATATTTTCTGTCTTGATAAACAAAGACCTTGTATCGCGGCGCGTGGTTTCAGTCTCGTGTTCTTTGTGTTTAGCCTTACAGTGCGGGCGCCTGGTCGACAGGATAGTGTTAAAAACAGTATGGTCATTGTGTTAAAGTAGGACATGATGAGAAAAGCAAAACCGTTTTGGTGTGCATTGTGGAGATAACGCTGTCTTACCGGTGGTTGTATTAGGTTTATGTCGAGAGTCGACCTGTACCGGTGGTTGTATTATGGGGTTTATGTCGAGAGTCGACCTGTACCGGTGGTTGTATTATGGGGTTTATGTCGAGAGTCGACCTGTACCGGTGGTTGTATTATGGGGTTTATGTCGAGAGTCGACCTGTACCGGTGGTTGTATTATGGGGTTTATGTCGAGAGTCGACCTGTACCGGTGGTTGTATTATGGGGTTTATGTCGAGAGTCGACCTGTACCGGTGGTTGTATTATGGGGTTTATGTCGAGAGTCGACCTGTACCGGTGGTTGTATTATGGGGTTTATGTCGAGAGTCGACCTGTACCGGTGGTTGTATTATGGGGTTTATGTCGAGAGTCGACCTGTACCGGTGGTTGTATTATGGGGTTTATGTCGAGAGTCGACCTGTACCGGTGGTTGTATTATGGGGTTTATGTCGAGAGTCGGCGTGAATGCTGACAGAGAAAGCGTTGTTCATGAAGGACGAACATTACCATTGCTCGTTGATGCTAGATCATGATAGTTGTGTCTGTAAGGTTCCTCTGTTTTTTGTTTTGTTTTTCGTGTTTTTCTTTTAGTTTTGGGGTGTTTTTTTTTTTTTTCTTCTTGTTTGGTTTTTTTTATTGTTTTTGTTTTTGTGGTTTGTTTGTGTGTTTGTTTCTTTGTTTGTTTCTTCATATTTTGTTGTTGTTGCCAGTTTTTTTAAAATAATTTTTTTGTTGTTTGTGTGTGGGTTTTTTTTTTTGCAGGGGAAAGGGGGGGGGGGGTTGGAGGGGAATTTGGAGAGGGTGCTTCCCACCCCCCACCCCCCCATCCCCACCCTCCTCTTATCGTCCGTTTTGGGGAGTCATTGTTCCACTCAACCCCCGCCCATGCTCCTGCACCCCTTCCTATCTCCCGGACTGTGTCTTCTCAGTGCAACGTCATCCACCTACCTATTTCTTTTAATTTGGGATGTAATCCCCCCCCCCCACCCCCACCAGCACAACTGCATGAAAAACCAGTGCATGTAAGTTACCTGCCACCTTCTACCGATTTTTGACAACAGCCAAGCGCATCTTCTGACACGCTTGCAGGATCAAATGTTGAGGGACGTTTGATATTTGCAGCCTTTTTGTTGCATGATTCCAGCAATCTATAATTTATTTCGAAAGCCTTTTTTTTGCCTGGAGCTTTTTGTGATCCGCTTTCAGAGTTCAAGTTCTCCCTATTTGTCTGTCATCCTTCAGCTCTTGGAAAGGGACAGGTGGGCTATGAGCGGAAGGCATTCTCCTATTTCAAGTTTTTTATTGTCTCACCTTGTGGTATTGATTTTTTTGGTGTGTTCATTTTTTTCCTGCGGCTTTGGTGGGTATTAGGTGTAATTGAATCTATTGTAAGGCAGCTCAGGTAGTGATTTTTATCGGGGGTAAAATTTAATAGTATTGCTGCGTCTGAGGCGTGAACAATAAATCCTGCATTTTTTAACACATTTGGTACCGCGCATGCACAATAAATCCTGCATTCTGTAACACATTTGGTACCGCTCATGCACAAGAATTCCTGCAGTCTTTAACACATTAATTTTGGTACCGCGCATGCACAATAAATCCTGCATTCTTTTAACACATTTGGTACCGCGCATGCACAATAAATCCTGCATTCTTTAACACATTTGGTACCGCTCATGCACAATAAATCCTGTATTCTTTAACACATTTGGTACCGCTCATGCACAATAAATCCTGTATTCTTTAACACATTTGGTACCGCTCATGCACAATAAATCCTGCATTCTTTAACACATTTGGTACCGCGCATGCACAATAAATCCTGCATTCTTTAACACATTTGGTACCGCTCATGCACAATAAATCCTGCATTCTTTAACACATTTGGTACCGCGCACGAGTATCCACGTTTTTGGCTCGGGTCTGGCCCTCTCCGCGAAAATCAGGCAAGAGTGACGGTTCCTTAACGACTCTTTTGCAAGAGAGAACGCTTAGCCTACATGCTCTGTTCCTTAGATCTGGAACTTTTGTCGTCTGTGCGTTGGGCAGAAGGCAAATATTGACCGTTGCTGAAACCGCCATTTAGATGTTCATGTGCATGGGCAGCGAGCAAGAGTCTGGCGAAAGTTTTAATGATTTTGGTTGATAGATTGGAGCGAGAAATTGACAAGGTAGGAAAGAGGAAAATTAGTATGGCGGTGAGTGTAGTGCTACAAGTGAAACATGGCGTGCATCGTGACTGCTTTCCACAGTCTGTCGTTTTTCCTTTAAACAGACAACTCAGCAGTAAAAGTGTCGTTTCTGAATACGCTTGTTGTTGCAGCAAACTTGAGTATAATCAATGTGCAACACTTCCACATAACCACATATAAGTTAATGCAAAAATCAATTAATTTATGATTTTTTTTTTGGCCACTGGCGCAAAGTCTCGGTGGCCCAAACTTACTTGGTAAGAATTGAGTTAAGACCTTGCGGTGTTGAGAACGTTGATAATTGTTTCCAATTAGAAGAGATTGATTCGTCTTGGAGGGTTCGTTTTATTTGCACACATGACACGCCTCACCACTTCTTTGCTCATCGACCAACGAAAAGACATGAATTCTTGAAGCTGTCAGTTTTTTTGTTTTGTTTTGTTTTTTTAAATTGAACACACGAGAACTTCTGATTGTCCCGCAGGATTTCTCACCAGAGGCTGTTTCCAAGGGCAGACAATTGCCCTCCTCATCAAAATGGACGCCCCTTTTCCCGTTGCTGTGCCGCTTCAAATGTTCCGACGACGATCGCTCTCATCTAAAGCCGTTATTTTAAATCATGAGTATGTATACATCTTCAGATTGTTGTACCGTATTAGGCGGTCGGTGGTCTAGTGGTTAAGCGACTTCGTCACCAATGCGAGAGGTCAGGGGGTTCGAGACCCACTCGGGACAAAGAATTTTTCTTTCTCGTACGTGGCACCGTTCATTCGGGCCGAACGTCGGGTACTCCGGCTTCCTCATCCTGTGCTTTGGAAATGTTCAGCCCACACAATTTTAATACAGATGCAATTCTAATTTCCGAAATTTAAATAGCCGAGCTGGCCCTTCGCAACACGTGATTGTAATGTGTTCATGTCCATTCTGTGAGAGAATGCGTTTGATTCGCGTGAGCGTGCGTGTTGGTTTCAGTTTCGCGGCGCTTTGAGCCGATTCAAGAAATTGGGTAAAGCGCCTATACAATACTCAGTTATTAGCTGTAGTCATTAGCAGTAGTAGTACAGTCGGTTTCCGAGTGGTAAACGGCTTCCTTTAATCGTTCTAACCGACACGTGAAAATCAAAAGCGTTTTCCCGAATTTGGAAAAACGCGGTGCTATGGCATAGGAACCCGATGAGTGGCAGTGCAATGACATAGCCCCCCCCCCCCCAAAAAAAAAAAAAAAAAAAACAACCAAAAAAACAAACAAAAACAACAACAAAAAACAACAAAAAACAAACAAACAAAACAACAAACAAACAAAACAACAACAACAACAACAAAAAAAAACAACAACAAAAAAACAAAAAAGAAAACCCCGCCCGTCCTGTTAGTTTCACCCTTGTGCTATCGCGAAACACTGAACAAGCAACTGCCTGCCTTTCAGTCAACCGTCTTATCTGCTTTGGCCTGCGTCTCACAATTAGCCCTTGTTGAAACGCACACTGGTTTTTCTGTCATGCTTCGTGGACTAGTGTTACAACACTACTACCTCTTGGTATGTGATCAGCCACGCTAGTTTGCCTGCTATCGCTGAAAACGTCCGAGTCAAGCTTTGTGAAAACATAGGTTGAGCGTTCGCCAGGTACGCAGGTAAACAAATTGTCTTGAATTATGGGTGACTTGTAGAGGGGCTGAAATTTGAGCTCACAGTGAACCACTGTTGAGTTTTGTTTTGTTGTTTTAATTGTTGTCTTGAGCATCTTCTTGGTGTGCGTATATATGTTTTGCCATTAGGCATGTTTAGTAGGACTTCGTAAGTAGGACTTCCTAAGGAGGACTTCGCCGAGCAGCGTAACCCATTTACATGTAAATTTGGCTCACACGGCAGAGGCCACAAGAGGCTAACGCGCTGCGATTAGCTAATGGTACGCCTAACGCGCCGAATTTGCATGTAAATGGGTTACGCTGCTCAGTGAAATCCTCTTTACGAAGTCCTGCTAAACGTGCCTATTACATCGTAGCGGGGTGTCTTCTTCATATCGCTAGCTTCGTGAATGGTTACTGTTTAGATCTGTTTGTGTGCTGACTATCGGAAGCGGTATTAACTGATCATGAACAGTGCTGTGAGGCAGTCTTTTGTCACTGGCGCTGCGTGAACACCCCTAAAACACGTGTCCTTACTACATTACTCCGTGAACAGTGCTGTGAGACCGTCTTTGTCACTCGAGCTGCGCCGGTTAAACACCCCCCCACCCCCCTAAACTGCTTGTCGTGGTTACATTACTCGCACAATCAGCCAGTGTTTCAGCAACCTATACTCACGCTCAGTTGGTATAGTTCGCCTGTTTGGGGGTGCAAATGTACACCAGTTATTTGCGGGGGGTGAGCAAATGCACACCACTAGCGCAGGACGGGGTGCGAATGTAACCAGGCCCCGTATGTAGAACTCGAAGTTAATTTAACCCACGGCTACGGGCCTAACGTAGACTAGGACAAAAGAAACCCCAAAACAAAATTAAATGAAAAAGGAAGCGCAGAAAGAAAGAAAGACAAAAATCCTTCTATAACGGCATAGGCACCTTGCTGGAATGGACCCGCTTCCTGATTTAAAACAACAACAACAACAACAACAACAAAAACCAAAAGCAACAACAACAACAACAACAACAAAAAACCCAGAAAATTTAACGCTATAGCTAGTTTAATTCGAGGTTAGACTCTAACCCGGGGCTAAACTCCCTATCCCCGACTTTTACGTGCGGGCCCAGGATTTTGGGCACGCGAGTTCAATTCACAAGACAGCTAATGTTGTTTTATGAATTTATAACTTAAACGAAAGCAAACGAATGTAGCCATCAGATTATGAAGATATATGTGTGCGTATACAACAGTATCTGTTCTTATTTGTAACCGTTTCGCTTTCCGGCAACGAGCTTTTCGATGAAAATAGCGCGGCAATACTATCACCGGGATACCATCGCTCCGGTGAGTGGAGAGCTGGAGTACTATTGGTTACAGACCAGTAATAGCTTCCGGGTCATGTAGTAAAACTACGCTAAATATAGAAGAAAATCTTTGCCCCTTTTAAATTTGTGTGCAGATTAAAACAATGGCAGTCTGGTGCTTTGTAAACAAGTTTCATGCCAGGTAATAGTAAAATTAGGGAGCCTGGCTTGTGGACTATTTGTATTCATGCGCGGCTGGCACAGGAGCCAGCAGACGACCGTGGAATGAGGGGGTATGTGGTTGCTGCCAACATTGCCCCAAAACGGAATATTGGAATTTGTTGAAATTTACTCTACACGTGAGTCTATGGTAGCCTGATTTTTGTGATTTTTTGGGTACATTTTAAAGCATTTCTAGGGTGTCATCTGCAACCTTAAGAGGAATATATAGCATTTTCCTTCAAATTTGCATCTATGGTACGTAGCCTTTGCTCCTCCCTGCATATAGCTGGTATACATTTGCACCCCCTAGCGGGCGAACTATACCAACAGAGTCCTACTTACCACACTATCTTCCACAGTGTAGGATTTTTACTCCGAGTCCATTTAACCGGACACCGGGCCCACTGTTTCGGGGTCTTACTCTTTTTCTCAAGCTGGTTAGACGAGCGCGTGTCTGCCTCCAGCAGGGAGTAGAGTATAGGTCTTTACAGTTGACGAGATTGTTTGTTCAGCTTGGTCGCGCTGATTGATTTCCATGCTTTGTAGGGAGATGAGCAGTGCGCGTGATCGCTGCGAACGCTGGCCGCTAGGTGTCGCTGCTCTTGTTGCCCTTGGAGCCCCGCCAGGAAATCGGAGTCAGCTTGGAGGGACTCCTTCTACGTTTACAAGCGGTAGAGTCTTGGGTGTCGCATTCTGGTTGGGTTTAAAGTATCATTAAGCCGGCTCTTACCTGGGCACTGCGGAGCGCCACAGTGCTGTCCACAGTTGTGACACAGTTGTGATTTGGGGGGGGGGGGTTTCGCCGCTGTAGCGTCATCACAGCAACCTGGATTTCAAATATCCACAACTGTGACTGTGGTTTCTTTGTGGTTTATTTGATCGCAGACTAAAGAGTAAAGACCGGCAATACAATGCTGAATGGTGGCTTTTTAGCGCCTTTGTCGCTCGACATGTAGTACAAGTATGGAAGTGTTTGTAATACCCCCCCCCCCGCACACACACACACACACACACACACACACACACACACACACACACACACACACACACAGAGCGGCACATGCTGTTACCGAATCTCAGCCACTCACCGCATTTATCTTTTTACAATTCGCCCACGCAGACACGGGGAGCCAGGATAGCCGAACGATAGAGCGTGGTACTTTCAGTGCTCGGGTCGTGAGTTCAAATCCCGGCTGGGGCCGTATATTTGTGCTGGCCTTTTTTTTCTGGCTGCCCCGTTTTTGATATCACCAATACATGATGGAAAAGGACGTTAAACTCCCAAACACCCACCTACCCGTCCACGCAGACACACATTCCTTGGAGTGTACACGCAGACAGACGCTGCCTCTACCGAGAATGGAGGACACTCGAGTCAGCAGACAGGGCTGTTCTCCGCTAACGTTCTTCGCTGTTCGATCAAAGGCCACCGCTCCGACAATCCTAAGCTATCGGGTGTGCTGCGATTCGTCAACCCATCAGTTGCTGTATGGCTCAGATCGCTAGTTCGGCTGATGTACTGTTGTACGTATAGGAGAGTGAGAATTGGTTCTTAGTCAAGTCGGTGTGCATTATGCAATGTCGTACTTTCAGTCCAGGCAATCTCATGTAAAAAATTTTTAAAAAAAATGCTAACTTGCTTTTTCTCTTCCCCTCCCCCGTAGTTGGCAGTTTGTAGGTGGAGCCAGCAAAAAACAAACCAAGTTCAAGTTTCAAGCTCAAACAAGTTTATTGTGTCCTTAAAACAACAAGAAAACAACAACAAACAACAACATAAAACAACATAAACAACAAACAACAACAACAACAATTAAACAACAAAACCCAGCATTTTGGTGTCTTTGAGAAATGTTTCGTCCCTCTCCCATTATACGCCTAAAAAAGTGAAATTCATTAATAGTGCCTGGATGTAGAGGGCATCAGCCCAGACAACATTACTGCCCTGGAGTCTCGAGGTGCTGATTGGCCGACAAAATACCCAGTTGAAGTCGACCTCATCCCTACTCAGCTTGACCCGATGTAGTCTGTTTTACCACGCCACTAGTCCGATCAGACTGTCTGTCTCATTTTTCACAGGCACACGTGGTCACAGAGCAATCGTTTCTTCCATTATTTTGGTAAAAACTTGTAATTGAAAAAAACAAATGCAGTACTTTTCTTGACTGCATTGTTTGTGCCCCCCCTCCCCCCCCCCCCCCCCCCCCCCCCGCATAAAGTATGATCACAAAGCGTGGACTGTAATTATAAAGAAGGGGTTGGCTACCTGGCTGTTTGAAAAAAAAATGAAAAAAGAAAAAGAAAAGAAACGAGCACAATTTTCTTTTTGCTTCAATCTAGAAGGGTGGGTGGGTGGGTGTTTGGGGGTTTAACGTCCTTTTCCACCACGTAGTGGTGATATCAAAGACGGGGCAACGATGAAAAAGCCAGCACAAATATTTGGCTCCAGTCGGGATCGAACTCACAACCCGAGCATTAGAAGTCCAACGCTCTACCATTCGACCACCCCGGCTCCCCGCTTCAATCTAGAAACAATTACTACCATGAACAGACCATTCAAAGGCACGCACCTGACAGGGGTTGAAAACAATTTGAATGTCTCCTTTCCGCTCAGGCCTCGCTGGAGTAATGCACGTCTACTTTCTCTTTAGGCCAGAAAGGCAGTTCACACAAATCCGCTTGCCTCACTTGTGTCCCACCTCTGTGCAAAAAGTCCCGGCTTCACTCGCAGCTTGCCTCTTTTTGTGACCGCCTGCCATGCACCTTGTCCTACGTAACACAAAATTCACGAAAATCACGCTTTTTGACGACAACAAAAATCACTACAGAGTAGCACACTTGCCAAACAGGGTACCTCAAACAAACAAACACCAAACATGACCTCACGGTCATTTTGTGTCCTTGCGCCTGTCTTGTCTTGCCTTGGATTGGCTTGGCTAATGGACGTCTTCGCTTCCTGCGCATGGACCTCACATTCTTCAGCTGGACATCTCCGCCGTCACACGAAATGAATCCTTTACTTCACCGGCCACCGTCGCCCAAATCGACTAAGCGTGTAACGCCTGACAAAGAGTGATGCTAACCGCGGGTCAGAGCTGCGGCATCTGGCTTGACCGGTCCCTCTGAACGCAGCGTAATGAAGCGATTTGTCCTTGATGTGTCAAGGTTGTTTAATACTTCACAGCTTTGGCCAGGATCGCGAGAATACGTCTTGGGGACGTGAGGTCAAAGGTCAGGCTCGGGGATAAGCGACTTGGACTCTCGGTTCGTGAGTCATGGCCAGAGAGGGGTCGTCGCAGAGTTGGACTCGTTGGACAAAGCTTGTCTTTGTCAACTGCTTCTTTTCTGCTCATTTAGTCCAGTCCTGAGAACAAATACCGATGCACCCAAATTGCCTACGTGCCCAGTCTTTCACTACAACCTACAACCCCTCCTCTCGACGCCCCTCCCCACCCCGCCTCCCTCATGTACCACTTCCTGCCTACTGTTATCCTCACAGCCTTCACCTCCCCTCCCCCTTCCGCCCGTGTTAAGCGGACTAATTCATCTTTGCTAAGCCAATGTTTGTTTTGGAACAGTTTCGCTCGTGAATGTGCCTGCAGTACACTCGAAACTACACTCTCTGGATGATTAGTACAGCTCTTAATGTGATACTGTGTTGTGTACACTCTGCGCAAGCGGTCGAACATTCAAATTCTGCGACTGTTGTTACACTTCTGGAGCGCTCAGTGCTCTCTCTCTCTCTTCGGTTTCCTGCTGAGTACGGGACTACCCCGGTGTGAATGCCGCCGGATTCTTTGTTATGGGTTTGCGGCCTAAACAATAAATGATTTGAGTCTTGAGTCTGTCTGTCTGTCTGTCTGTCTCTCTCTCTCTCTCTCTCTCTAACACAACACACCACCCAAATCACGTCCTGATGTCGATGACCATTTTGAAGGAAATCAGCCATGTGATCGCTGGCATCGACTGCCACTGTCCACTCCGACCAGCGGGACGCCACAGCACAGTATTGGAATCTCCGGACACAATCGCAGAAACCCGTCACGTGATGTCACTATCCCCCACCCCATCTCCTCCACCCCCCCCCCCCTCTCCCCCAGCGGGTCGTCCCAGAATGATGAACGTGTCAGAATCGATGTTGGACGCACGGTAATCAATGGGCAATACGCCGCGTGCCGTCTGTCAGCCCGATTGACACGAGTTCCCGCGAGAAATGGACGTGGTGTCCAGTGTATTGCCGTCAGTGACCGCCAGTGTCCGAGCCGATTGAGATCTAGTCTTTTTTGGTTGTTGGTTGGTTGGGAATTGAACGACCTTCTTCCACCACATAAGGGTGACAGCAGAGACACAGAGAGACAGGAAGCTGGCGCTTACAGCTGCTTAAAGCCTTTGCTACCCTAGGGATCAGGTCGCTGTTTACATTTCAAACAACACAACACTAAGCCCTGCATTTGCCTCCAAATGACATCTAAGGGTTTTGAAACAAGGCATCCAACAATGGGAAACAAGTACTTTCGCCGCAAACAAAATACTGATGCAGGAAATAGACTTTAAGATTGTAGTGTCAAATTTCGAAAATCGGGATTCTGCACTTCCCAGAAAATGACAGTTTCAAATACTGACTTACTCAGACCTTCTGCTAAACCAAAACCGCCCAATAACGTTTTCAAGTAGCTTACACGAGGGAGTAAAATCGGCCATTTGGACAGCAAAGCGTTGTTTAAGGAGGAGTTTAGCATATATAAGCGCCTTTCGTGAACCAGACGAACGCGCAAAATTACACGAGATCGGAGCAGAGGATATTATTTCAGGCCTCGTATCTTGCACATTGATTACCGATGAGGAGTTACGAGAAAAGAACCGACGACAGCCAGTCAAAGCACGAACCCGCCTGTCTGCGGTATAAGATACCAGTGCGCGTCCATTTCAGGAGAATTACCACAGTTGTACCACGCTCGAAGATCTTGCTGACCGTTCTGGCAGACTCGAGACTAGTGACTGGTACAGCCACAGACGGGCCCCAGGGAGGGGGTGGGGTGGGGGATATTGCCCCGGGGGTACGCGTGGAGGTGGCTAAAAGTTAGAGACCTGTCTTTGGCAATGATCGTCCCTTTAGCGAAGTCCTAAATACACCGGCGATACAATCACCCCGGCAATCTTTGCCGGAGTCGCCGTGGGTGAGACTTGGTACGGGCTGAGGTGAGAGGTTGATTGAAGATCGCATGCGATCATAAATCGCCAGCACGCCGCAGTGGCAAAGCAAAAGAGCACACGCGTAGGGGCGGGCGCGCGCGAGCGCGCACACACACACACACACACACACACACACACACACACACACACACACACACACACACACACACACACACGCGGGTCTCTAAACACGCCAGGTCTCACGTATCTGAATTTCAAAGCGCTTCTGTCATTAATTTTTAATATTTTCTTCGTCCGAAGATGAAATTTTAGTGTGTCAGTAAACTTTCTTGACATGCAAGGTGGGTCTACAAATACCCATTGGTGCACACACACACACACACACACACACACACACACACACACACACACACACACACACACACACACACACACACACACACACACACATCGGGTTCACATTGCACAGTATTCTCGAAATGTTCACCTGCTGAAATGAAAACATATCATCTAGCAGCTAAGATTATTTCTAGATTATGTGCAGCAAACAGTTTTAGCATAGGGACTTTGCAAACGCGACAAACTGTTTGTAAGGTACACACAACCTTTGCTTAAGTGAAAAATTTCATGTAGCTGTTAAATACCTCTTAATTCTCAACGCAAGCTTCAAAGCACGGATACTTAGAAAAACCGAAACGGTTTCTTAAACGTCAGACAAGCTCATCGTGCAGCTCGTCTAATTATTACTTCTCAATTCTCAGCAGTAAAGTTTACAGCACATACAACTCTGAAAGGAACCACAAAAATTTGCTTGGAGAGTTTTAGACAATCTTTTTGGCGCCCGGCGCTTTCGGGCAACGTTCAGTGGAAGAACTCATCACGAGGTCGTCAACCTCGCAGCTCGGACACAGCCCATCACAGAGCCGGGCGGCCACCGTTCTGGACGATACCTCCGCCGGGCAGCCGAGGAGCTGTCAGATTATTTGCGCAGTCTGGTCAGTTTTCAGACGATCGTGATGTCCGAAATGGACTTCCCTCCCGCTCGGCTGCTCAGGCGATTGACCAGCGACACTTGGACCGGGGGGTATCGGTTCTGAGGCCAATCTGCGAACGGCGGAAATTTGTCTGTGGCCGAGAACTGAGGTCTTCCATTAGTAGGGTCCGAGGCGTGTAGCTGATGAATGAAGACATAGTCTTCTGGCCATCTTCTGCAGCGGAATCGCTTTTGTTGGTTTTGGAGAGTAGCGGGCCATTTAAGCGTCTCTTTTACTGGCGCTGCTGAGACGTTGGCTACAATACAGCTGATTGGATAAGAAGGTCGGGGTGGGTGGGTAAGGGGTTTCACGTCCAGATCAGTTCAGTCTGCGCTTGGAAAAGCCCATATCCGCTCCATCCGTATCATGTTCCAGTTTGAAGTATGTTTGAATTGTGTTTGTTTGTTTGTTTGTTTTGTTTTGTTTTTCAAAACGGCAAGTTTGAAAATTGGTCGCAAGACGAAAACTTCAACCGTTTTCAAATAAAGTTATTTCAACTCTATTCCACATTTACGTACACTTAAGAAGGAGTGGCATGCTCATACTTGCCGCCCCCTCTGCCCCAACCCTCGTACCAAACTTATTCTCTTTATGTTACATTCCTTTGTAATCACTTAATTCACTTGTCTGATGCTTATCAATCTCTTATCCTAATTTCTTTTCCCCCATATTTGTATAATATACAGCACCCATGCACTGCTGGTACATGTACATCCGTATTATAATTATGTGTACGACTAGGGGAATATCTTAACTGCTGAAATATCAGCTACAATCGTGTTTGTGTGTGGATGCGCGTACGTCGCTCGCTTTATTCGCATTATTATATAACCCTTTGTGTTGTTGTTATGAGTGTACTTTGTTAAATTTGTATATTATCCTTTGTAGTTGTAGCAACGGCAAGTTGTAATACTGGTATGCGGACAAAACAACTTACACCGTTAGAAAATAAAGGCCCATTTCATTTAATTTCTTTCAATAATCCCTCCCATGTCGTCTTCGAGAGTGTTCCAGTGTTGGTTTGGCTCACACAGGCCATTTTGTCATGTGTTTTTAGGCTAAACCGTCGGCCACTACCTTTTAAGGCTTGAAGCTTTGAGGTTTTGACTTCTTTTGTTCAATACTGATGTGATTTTAATGACCATGATACAACCAACACTATTCGTCGCCAAACCAAACGACAATTTTAATGAGTGGTTGCGGAGGGAAAATATGGAAAGAGTCGTTGCTGTATGTGGAGACTGACTTGAAGGATGGTTTGTTCTCGCCATGTCATCGGCATCGCTTCAGCAAGAGTTCGTGACTTGGCATCCCGGCTGGAGCCAAATATTTGCGCTGGCCTTTTTGTTCGTTGCCTCGTCTTTGATATCAGCCATACATGGTGGAAAAGGACGCTGAACACCCAAACACCACCCCCCCACCCGCTTCAGCAAGAATGTGTGCATGCGTTTTCTTTGTGGCTCGTTTTGAATAGTAAATGCACCCATTCGTATTGATGCGATTTTTCTTGGTGAACAATAAAATGCACGTTTGTTTGTAAACCGCTTTAGACGAAACTCTTACATACGAGACTTTCTCGAGATTTCTACAAGACAGTTTCCTGCCTTCCCATGTCACAAACTTTGTTGAAATGTCTGTCTTACGTGTCGTAATCAGTTTGGAAAACCGTAGGCGCTCATGTGACATTGCCGTCGTTGCGGTGATTTCCTAGACCAGACGAGACACCTACATACGAGACTTTTACGAGATTTCTGTGAGACATAGCCACCTTCCCACGTGACAACATTTGGCAACATGTCTGTCCTTCCTGTCGTAATTAGTTTGAGAGACAGTAGGCGCTCACATAATATTGTAAGAACGGTTGTTCAGTGACTTCAGTCTAGACAAGACACTTTCGTACGAGACTTCTGCGAGACATTTCGTAAGCCACAGTCGCCTCCCCAGGCGACAAAACCGGAAGCTACCGCAACAGAGTTATTGCCCTTACCCGCTCACATACCGCTCACGTGACAAAATGGCCGAGTCAAGGGGGAGCAATCTGAGAGACTGGCAGACGTGACAATCGCGTGGTGCCGCTGTAATGGATGGATATGAATAATTGAAGGGGAGACTAACAGTGCCTCTGATTAATGCGAACACCTCGTGATGGGCGCAGGCCTGTTGTAAGCAGATTAGCAACATTAGCTAATTTCACACTCATTGTCTTTGGGCGTGACGAAAGCGCGTTAGAGCACCATGGCATTTAGAATTTTGTGTCACGCCGGTCTCTTGTGCCAGTCCCGTTGTGGGTTGGTGTTACAAGTATCAGGTTAAAAGTTGAAATCATTTCCCATGTCTGCCATTTCCTTTTTAGTGTGTGTGTGTGTGTGTGTGTGTGTGTGTGTGTGTGTGTGTGTGTGTGTGTGTGTGTGTGCGCGCGCGCGCGCGTGCATAATTGAACGGATGAAAAGGATTGTCGTTTAAATGTGGACGAACAAATTTCATTATGTTTTTTGCATGTTTGTGGTGTCTGTATCACACATTTTTTTTTGTATTGTTGCTTCCTTTCTGAATCTTTTCCCTTTTTGGCTGCCATATTTCAACTCACAAAACAGCTTGTCATTCTCACTGGTGATTCGGCCACTTAATGGCCACTTTAAAATTACTTAATGGTTTTTGCATGTCCGTAGCTTCTATGTGGGTATTCATGCAGCGGAACGAATAGTATTGTATTTCTCACTCGGTCTTTAGTTCATCCATTATTCAGTTCATTAGTCGGTGATAGCAACACATTTCAGTCAGTCAGTACCTTTCACCTAATCTGAAAATTATAATCCTTTTTCCCTCCATTTAAGGTCTGAGGTGTCTCTGTTTAATCTGGTTTGTAATTATTCATGAAAGGGATACTTGCTTTGTCTGCGAGTTTAACGTCAGCTTCCTTCACAAAAGGCTGATGTCAAATATTCAGCTCTATCCGCTACCCTTCATCAGTTATGCCCATACATCCCATGTGTGTGTGTGTGTGTGTGTGTGTGTGTGTGTGTGTGTGTGTGTGTGTGTGTGTGTGTGTGTGAGAGAGAGAGAGAGAGATGAAAGTTTTTTTTAAGGGAGGTGAGGAAACGGTGAAAAAGAAAAAGGAAGGCCGCATACCCGGAGAGAACCTCCGACGTTCGGCCCGAATAAACGGTGCCACCACCTACGGGGAGGAAAGTTTCTTTGTCCCGAGTGGGAGGGTGGGTGGGTGTTTGGGTGTTTAACGTCCTTTTCCACCACACGCGGGTGATATCAAAGACGGGGCAACGATAAAAAGCCAGCACAAATATTTTGGGCTTAGCCGGGATGCGAACTCACGACCCGAGCATTAGATGTCCAACGCTCTGCCATTCAGCCACCCCGGCTCCCCTGTCCCGAGTGGGACTCAAACCTGACCTCTCAAAGTCTTAACCACTAGACCACCGACGGACAGTAAAATGTTTATTGTACACGCATCGTTCCCTCTCTCCCATCATGTGCAAGAAGCGAAATTAAAAAAGTTTGCAGTCTAGCAGTCACAAAATCTCACTACACAACACACTCGGTCACTTGCAATAAACCGTCCAGTCTGCAGTTCATCCCGAAACATCACGTGCTGTCTAGTGCACAACGCGGGTTAGGTCCAACCAGAGGCTACCTCAGGTCTGAGGTGGAGGTTTCGGGCTAAAGCCTGAGCTGCATCGCTCTATCGGCACAGACAGTCGCTCACAACGGTACAACCAAACCCAGCACGTCTTCGCTGGTTAGTTGCAGTCGTGACCGCCGACCCATTTGACATGCTGCGGTTCTAAATAACACAAGTATGCGTCTGGGGCGTGACTCGTAGCCATCACACACCCATCACAAATCCCCTTTCTGAACAGAGGAATGGTCATAACCTGGATTATTCCCTGGGCTAATGGAAATAACCACGCACAATTCCCACTGATAATTATGTCCTCGTCTTATTGACGTTGGGTAAAGATGTAAAAAAAAAGTGAATGGCTGTTACGGTGGATATTGACCTGTGTGTGTGTGTGTGTGTGTGTGTGTGTGTGTGTGTGTGTGTGTGTGTGTGTGTGTGTGTTCGAAAAAGAAGGTCCTTTCTGTCAGCAGAGTGATGTATTGTAAATCTGTCTGATGCTTTGATGAAACTCCGACACAAAGACTGTTTCTATATTTACTAACCTAGTTAGATACCGTAAAATGAAAAAAAAAAAAAAAACAAAACCCAACAACAAACAAACAAACAAACAAAAAAACCCCACCAAAAACGGTACAGATTTCGGTGGCTGAAAGCTATCATTTCAGGGTTTTAGTTCTTCTCTCCCCCCCCCCCTCCCCCCTATGAACAGCAAAGTGTTCGTATTCTATTTATTCTTATCACGCAGCACAAATGTTGGCTCTCAGCCGGGAATCGAACTCACGACCCCTGCATGGACAGCCCAACCGGTTTAATAAGCCAGATGCACTCCGCGACATTTCTAGCCTCAAGCTTCATTGACCAGGGGCTCTTCCAGTCCCAGGCTGGTTAGACCAGTGGCAGGGGCACTTCTAGCCTCAAGCTGCATTGACCCGGGCCACTTCCAGCCTCAGGCTGATTAGACCTGGGGCATTTCTAGTCTCAAGCTGCATTGCCCCGGGGCACTTCCAGCCTCAAGCTGCTTAGACCAGTGGCAGGGGCACTTATAGCCTCAAGCTGCATTGCCCCGGGGCACTTCCAGCCTCAGGATGCTTAGACTTGGGGCACTAAGTTGGGAGTACACTGGCTCCAACACAATGGAGCACAGACACCTTACGCAGCTGCACAACATCAAACATTACAGAGACCGCAAACTCCTTCACAACAATAAACGAGACAAAGCCAGCACGCCGAGAAAGAGATGTAGAGACAAGGACGAGAAGAGACCGAACCATGAAATTCACGAGCAGAACTCCTAACGACAGTCATCCTGTTTATGGACTGTTTTACGACTCGCCTGATCTCCCTCCTCAGCCGAGCATGCGCACTGTTTGCTTTTCGTCATTTCCTGCGCAACGCGCCTCGTTTTCGCCGCGCTGGCTTGGAATGCCGCGTGTTTCCGCCGTGTTGTCACATTTGTCGCATGTGAAGGGTTAACAGCACTTCCTGTGGATTTTACAGCGCTTTCCTTACGAGTCCAGCGGCGGTTGGTTAAGGACTGACAAGAGGGGTTTGAGGCGGAAATTTGTGGCAACATAAAGTCTTGCAGTAGCTCCGGCTTTGGTGACTTTGATTTGCCGGTATGTGTACTAGGAGCAACGGAGTCATAGACAGAAAGTCTCTGATTCTGGCTGTCGAATTTCAATCTCCGGTACTATCATGAGACTATCCGAGCCGTAGACAAAAAGGTCAGTCTCAAATTATGGCTCTCGACTTTTAATCTCAAGCGAGTGTTCAGTGTAGGCTGTTTTATAGGTCACCAATAGGATCGTGATCTCTGTGAAAATGGAGAAGTCTGGTGGTTTAATTGGTTGGAAGGCCGTGGGTTCATGTTTCGGAAACCCGAGAGTATCAAAATTTGTACAAGTCGTCTTCTGGTGATGATGTCATTGAAATCATTCTCCTGGTGGATAGAAGACGTGAAAGCTTCAAGCCCCCCCCCCCCCCTTCCCGCATTCCTTCTCACGCACAGACACACGCACGTGCGCACACACACACAGTAAGAGGACTTTATTCTCTTATTTTAAACACAATACCGTGCAAAGAGAACAGTTTGATATGAACACAATCACGTTACCACGGAGCCTCGGTACAGACGGCGACGCCCGCTTGCAATCAAAGCATGCATAGGTAAATCAGTATACACTGTATTATAAAAGCTTTAAAATAACAGCGCGCGCACACACACACACACGCAGACACACACACACACACACACACACACACACACACACACACACACACACACACACACACACACACACACACACACACACACACATGTGTCTCCCCCTCTGTCGAAACAAAAGAAACATTTTCAGGTGACACTCGCATCACCCTCGGCTGGTCCTGATTGCTGACGTTTATCTGGACCAGTGGACTGAGTTCCGTTGGCCGCGGCGAGTGACAAACCGCCCCTGTTACAGCCCCGCGAGTGTTAATCTCATCTTTGTGTGCAGCCACCATTTTATCGCCCTCATAAACCAGAGCATCTTACGACCCTCGCCAGGAGATCCTACCACGAGCTGGACAAGAATGTCCGCGGACTTCACAAGCTCTAGGCGTCGCACGGCACGTTCCGTGCGATTTACACCCTCGTCGTGCCTCTCGCTTCCCAGGGGCCCCTGCGGCTTTTGTGGTCATTGATGGGGCACGGATGGCTGGCTTGACCATGCGGTGAGGGTCTGACCGGGGTCAAGTCTTATTAAGTTTGCCGGGTCCTGGCTTTCTTGCTGACCGGCCCAACGGGTTGTCCATCACTGTAGGATAATTAGCCCATCACACTTCTGTATTTGCCGGGGATGCTCTGAGCCTTATCCAGACGAGGCTTGGAGGAGGGAATGGAAGATAATCACTGAAAATGGAGAGGAGGGTCACTAATTCCGCCGGTCCACAATGTTAACAACGTTGACCTCCCCCCGTGACCTCTCCCGTAATGATTATCAAATGAGTCTTGGACTGACCAGTTAGTGGTCTGGACTCCGTCACTCTCCCCATGGATGGAACCGTTGTCCACAGTGAGCGGAGGTCAGAAACAAAGGAGAGAGGCATCACGTGTGATGAATGTAAAGAGTTTGGTTTATACGTAACTGACAATAAACTGACAATAAACTGACAATAAACTGACAATAAAAAAACAACAAACTTTCTGCTGAAGTTTGGACAAACCCACCAATATTATGAACCTCGGTTTGCGTGTATATGAAGGTGATGGGAACGTCAAACCCATTATTTCGCAAACAGTAGATTAGAATTGCACATTCTGAGGCAAATGGATTAGCTATAGGGAATGCCTGAACACAAACTGATGTCTGCACCTTTAAAACATGATTAAAGATAATAATCAAATTGAAGAGTTTAGAAGAAAAATCACGATTTTTCACATTGGAACCTGGCTTCAAACCCTCAAATAGTCAAGCATGCAGTTCTGCGTCCATTATTTATTAAAGTCAGCTTCTTCTGTTCTTGCTTTCAATACTCGAGTCGTGAGTTCGAATCCCGGCTGGGGCCAAATATTTGAACTGGCCTTTTTTCTCGTTGGCCCGTCGTTGATATCATCCTTACGTGGTGGAAAAGGACGTTAAAATCCCAAACACCCACCCACCCTCTTCTGTTCTTGACCTGTGGCCTGTCCTGGTACGTTTGAGACAATCCGTTCCGGACACATCACTGTAGTTGCTTGATCTGTACCTTTCATGTAGTCACCCGCTCCTGATAAATGCTGGCCGCTACATGCGGTAGCATTATCTGACGTTATCACCCCGCTTTGATGCTGTTAGCCTGCGGTAGGGAGGTTGCTAACACTTGGGTGGTGTGGCTTTCACAGATGAAAGGCCCATAGAAAAATGCATGCGACTGACTGGTTGTTGGCACCAGTTGTCGTCATTATTGTGGTTGACCGGCAGACTGTGAGAAGCTGCTCCATTATATGTGTACTCGTATTACTACCATCATCAGTGAACATCTCCACAACCACCCTATCCCTACCCCCACCCCCCACCCCCAACTCTTCTTCTTCTTCTTCTTCTTCTCTCTCTCTCTCTCTCTCTCTCTCTCTCTCTCTCTCTCTCTCTCTGAATTCGTCAACCACCGTTGCAAAGGTTGCTTTAATTGAATTTTTTTTTGAGCATGTCATAAGTACGTCTTGTTTATGCTCAAACTGGTTTTCTGTACTTTCTCCAGTGCAACAAACTAAATATGTTTAAACCAAGGGGATGCGGGATAGCCCAGCTACTTCGTCATAGCTTCCCCGTGTTTGGTTTCACCCTTTGGCCGATGTCACACAGGAGTGGTTTTAGTCCGAACAAACAGCAAACATGGTGGTCCCCCCCCCCCTCTTCTCGTGTGATATGCGACAACAAAATGCATTTGCTTTTTTTTTTCCCGTATTTTGAGCTGTTTTTCGTACACGTCTCCCGTGTGTCATGAGTCTTGCACGGTGGGGGGAAAAAGTCAATGCTCCAGCCAGCCAGCAGGTCCAAGAAAAGGCCCTACTTAGTATACCATACCTTTCAGCGCGGGTTTTAAAATCGAACCGGGAACTCAGCAACCCATATCCAACATGGACTCAATAAATGTCCCCCTTAGCGACTTAAGTCGACAAAGAAGTCGAACGGGCGAGCACAAAAAAGTCCCTCCCCATCTTCCCTGCTGTTTGCTTCGACTCCAGAGTCACGGTTCTTTAAAAGGAACTCTTCTGTCTTCCGGCTTCGCGAAAAACCAACTTTGGTCGTGTCCGCGAACCGCCAACCTTAGGCATGGCAAGTGCCCTGCAGGCACGCTTGTGACGCGAGAATGGGCGAGATTGTGTGGCGGTGGCTGCCGGGAAGGAAGTATCTTTGATTTGCCGGCTAATCGATCCAACAACTTGACGCCTCCTCATTAAGCGTGCGTTTCCGCCATTTCATCGCGTTAATGATTTTTCAAACAAAGGGGGAACAGTTGTGCGCTGGGGCTTTGGAGCGTGTGGAAGATGACTTTTTCAAAAGCAGATGCTCGCGGTGACTGAAGATTTTTTTTTTTTTTTGGGGGGGGGGGGGGGGCGGGAGGAGGTATCGGCGGTTTGGTGGTGGTGTGGTGGGGATGGGGTGTGTGTGCGTGTGTGTGTGTGTGTGTGTGTGTGTGTGTGTGTGTGTGTGTGTGTGTGTGTGTGTGTGTGTGTGTGATGAATAGCAGCTTTAAAAAAATGGTGGCGAAGAGACGGTGACAAAAAGGAAGGGCGGAGGTTACAAAACGAGGTTTAACGTCCTTTTCCGTCACGCACTGGTAAAATCAAAGACGGGGCAGCGAGAAACAACCCAGCACAAATATTTGGCTCCCGTCCGGGATTCGAACTCGACAACCCGAGCATTGAAAGTCCACCGCTCTACCATTCAGCTATCGGGACTCCCCCGCAAGTGGAACGGAAGAAGACAAGGAAGAGGAGGGGGAGAGAAAAAAGAAAGAAAAAAGAAAGAAAGAAAATAAACGAAGAAGAAGAAGAAAAAGAAAGAAAGGAATGAAATGAAATGGAAGTTTCTTTGCAAAGACGTGTCTTCTATCTTGTCCGTGCTAAACTAGGAAAACTACACTATGAAGAAATCACACACGCAGAGATACACATATCCACGTGGGATTAGATCATGATCAATACAATACAAAAGAAGCAAAGTGATAAAAAACGGGTATAAGGGGAAAAACAATCGACGTAACTAGAAACAAAAGAAGAAGAACAACAACAGAGGCGGGGTGGGGAAGTGAATGGTGTTCTTGAGTCACAAATTTGAGATGGGTGGCCGAGGCGATGGTGTAATGTTAAAACGGGAGGGTGGAGCTTGCGGGAAGAGTGGTAGTTGGGGTGACTGGTGTAGGGGGGAGGGGGGGGGAGTGATGTTGTCAGGAAGCTTTGAGCAAGACGCCTTAAAAGGACAGCCAGAGCAAAGAACCAAAGGGAGGAAACTGATTGACGGGGAGAGAACTGAGACAGGAGGCGGGGTAGTGACAGAGAGAGAGAGAGAGTCCATCACATGGAGAGGGCAAGGCGACTGATTGATCTCTTCTCGGCATTAGGTTAAGTGCATGAGAAATTTATTTCCAGCCGGAAAAGCTGCCTGTCAACCACATATTCAACCGAACCCCTATCTCTGCTTCCGCCCTGATGGCCTGAGAGAGGAACCCCTCATTGTAGGAAGAAAAGTGCCGGTGCAGTTAAAGGCCCTTTTGTCAGAGGAGGAGGTTATCTTGATGCACAAATTGTTCGGAGCTGTAGCAGGTGGTAGTTTAGTGGCTTAACGCCCTTTTTTTTCCACCAGAGAAAGGTGATATCAAAGACGGGGCAACGAGGATTACGCCAGCACAAATTGTGTGTTGCTCCTAGCCAGGATTTAAACTCACTACCCGAGCATTCAAAGTTCTATGTTCTGCTGCTCGACTGCCCGGGCTCCCCCGGCTCCCCAGCTGTTTTGTTGCTGTCTAACACGGTACACGATTTTGTTAATTTATTGCACATGCCAAACCAATATCGTTTTTATTGACGTGGACTCTTAATTTTTTTATACTTAATTTTGTTTCGAGCTGTGAGTCCAAAGTCGACTTTCCATTTTAAATAAATAAAGTATTTTTTTTATTATTTTGAATTGAATTTGAATTTTGTCATCTTCAAAGCCAAGTAATCCTAGAATCTGCGTCTTTAACTAAAACCGTTAGCACCGCACTCACCAGCGCTGAAAAGGTTTTCAATTCAACGACCTCACACGGTTCTTCTTAGACCGGGCAGACAAACCGCGTTGTATCGCTTGTGTTGTATTGAGTTTATCAATCATACTGCCCGCGTGGCACCACTTTGGTTAATAGAGATCGCCGTCTTTTGCTCGTCTGTTCGGGCATGTCTTTCAGCCGTGTCACTGGGGGCAACCGGCGCTGTCGATAGTTTAGAAGCGATTCAGTCAACCGTGACAGCCGTGTGACAAGTTCTGGGGCGGTCTGGGACAGTGTAGCCGCAGGGGGAGGCAACTCTTCAAGGACGGAGAATTGGGACCGGAGGGCGCTGATTGAATCTTTGTTTTGTGACTGACGAGTATGTCTTGGGAATACAGGAATGCTGAGGGAAAATAAGCGATGCTTGAAAGAACGCCTTGACATGAGAAAATAAGAGAAGCATCAATTTCATTTATAGTGTGATTACAAGTTCATTTGGCCCTAAGGGCACATCATGCATTGAGGGGTTATTTGTGATTATCTTGGGCATTTCTGTCCATTTTCGTTGTTTTTTTTTTGTGAATGGGGTGGGGGTGGGGGGTGGGGTGATAGTGGTGATGGGGGAGGAGAGGGGGGGAGGAGGGGGGTGGGTGGGCCGGTGAAACATAGAAAAAAGTGTCAGTGAACTTTCTGGAATTATTGTTTGAAAGAGAGGGATGCGAAAGCAGTTTTCTTAGAGTTTATTTTTCTTTTATTGTTTACAGCTTTGATAAGTTTTTGTAGCCCGGTTCCCTAGTTATCTACACAACGCATGAAAATACAAAGACTGTTTTCAACATTTACGATATTTGGGCAAAGATTTGACTATGCATCTATCGTATTTTACGTACAGTTTACGCACCTATGACTATCAGACAAAAAATGGACACTTCCTGTCCTTCACTAAAACAGACACCACCACCCCTCCTCCAACGGTCAGTGCGGCGCAAGAAGTTCATTAACGACACATAAACCATTCACACAGACGTGCCCAGCCTCCACTCCAAGAACCCTAAGTCTGTCCCTAACGCGACAGGTGATTGGTCCAGTGTCCATCACGGGTCATGTTTCCGGCTTTGGGATTGGCTCGAGTGCCTTTATCGCCCCCCTCGTTTCCTCGCCAAAGAATGACAGGTCCAGCGGTACTGGTGGTCATTTGGCTTCCACTTGTCCGGCAGAATGAAAGCTGGATGATGCCGTCTGGCAATGGATGGTGGACAGTGCGTGGCGACTAGAATGCCCAGAAATGACGACAAGGGCTGTGAGTGTTTATAGGACTTTCGGGGCCGGACATTGTGGCTGGATATCGACTGGCCGAAAGTAGTTTTCGTTAGCGGATTCTTCATCTTAGGGCTGTGGCTCGTGTGCGTTTTGTGGGGCTTCCAGGACTGAATTCTGTGGCTGGTTTGGATGAAAGTACTAAGGTAATTTATTTTTGTTGTTATCGGAATCGTAATCAAAGTTGTGACTAGTGTGAGTGATTGTAACGGACATATTCAGATGGGGTTTGCGACTTGGTTTGGATGAAAGTACTAAGGTAATTTGTTTTTTGTTGTTATCGGAATCGTAATCAAAGTTGTGACTAGTGTGAGTGATTGTAACGGACATTTTCAGATGGGGTTTGCGACTTGGTTTGGTTGACGGTGCTGAGGTAATTTAATTTTTGTAGCCGAGAAACGTGATTGTAAGAGATATTTTCAGTTTCCGAGATGAGAGTTTGAATACTATTGAGTAGCAAGTTTTCTTGCAACGTTCATCCGTTTACTCATAGGGGGAGCCGGGGTGGCCAATGGTAGAGCGTTGGACTTCTAATGCTCGAGTCGTGAGTTCGCATCCCGGCTGAGGCCAAATATTTGTGCTGGCTTTTTCATCGTTGCTCCGTCTTTGATATCACCCGTATGTGGTGGAAAAGGACGTTAAACCCCCAAACACCCACCCACCCCCGTTTACTCTTAGACCACAAGTGTGACTGGTTGGCTCTGTGTTTGTTGTTGTTGTTGTTGTTGTTGTTGTTGTTGTTGACACAAACTTTGACACAAAACCTAATCCGTGTTCCTATCGTTTTGCAAGTTTTGCAAATCGGAAGTCGCCTGCGTCATCGTTAACTTCTGATTATCCCAGACTGTCGTCTACGATTCATACTTGCTACACTTTATTTGGTGTCGCAATGCATATTCTGCTAAGGGTGACCGTTCCCGTAAGAAAAAAGTCCAAACCAAACCAAAACAAAACAATACAAACAAACAAACAAAAAACCCTAAACAAACAAAATCAAAACACAACAATCACTCTTATGAAACATAAAGCAGTAAGGACAAACCACACCATTCTCTTCCAAGATGCTCTCACCGATTGGCCCGTTTTGGCGGAAAGGGGAATCCTGTTGAAGGTATTGATATAATTTGATATCGCTGAAAGACCTGAGAGGATCTCGTATATTACGCACGACCTTGTCACTACGTGAAAAAGATTGGATGGCGTCTTGCATTGTGGCCTGGAGGGGGGCAGCGATGTTCATGTTGTCAAGTGGATGAAATATTCTCTTGGCGTTTTGTACATTACATCTTTGTTACAGTAGCCCTGGGGCATGTTGGTGCATGATGCAGTTACGCGACGTGAGAGTTTGTGTGCGTGCTTGCGTCCCTCTGTGTGTGTGTGTGTGTGTGTGTGTGTGTGTGTGTGTGTGTGTGTGTGTGTGTGTGTGTCTGTGTGTGTCTGTGTCTGTGTGTGTCTGTGTGTGTCTGTCTCTGCCTGTCTGTCTGTCTGTCTGTCTATATCTCTCTGTCTGTCTGTCTGTCTCTGTGTGTGTGTGTGTGTGTGTGTCTGTCTGTGTGTGTGTGTGTGTCTGTGTGTGTGTGTGTGTGTGTGTGTGTGTGTGTCTGTCTCTGCCTGTCTGTCTGTCTGTCTGTCTGTCTATATCTCTCCTCTCTCTCTCTCTCTCTCTGTGTGTGTGTGTGTGTGTGTGTGTGTGTTGTGTGTGTGTGTGTGTGTGTGTGTGTTGTGTGTCTGTCTGTCTGTCTGTCTGTCTGTCTGTCTGTCTGTCTGTCTGTCTGTCTGTCTGTCTGTCTGTATTTCTGCCAAAACTTCTACCGTTGGAAAATAAAGATTATTGTCATTGTCTCTGTCTGTCTGTCTGTCTGTCTGTCTGTCTGTCTCTCTCTCTCTCTCTCTCTCTCTCTCTCTCTCTCTCTCTGTCCGTGTTTTTCCTCGTTTTTGATATCATCCTTACTTGGTTACGAAAGCCTATCTTTTAACCGTTATCCAGCCAGAACTACAAAAAGCTCAAAACCTGCCATCTGTTCCTGCTTCCGGCGACATTCTGTATGACATCGTCATGTGTTGCATGCGGTATCATATTTTACTGAAAAGGTTGCCCCGACATCGTGACAATGCGTTTCTCAGATTTCCCCTCCTTTTCTTGTCAAAACAAATCGATGCCATACGTCAAGGTTACACGTAGCAGGGGTTGGGTGGACTGGTTTGTGTGTGTGTGTGTGTGTGTGTGTGTGTGTGTGTGTGTGTGTGTGTGTGCGTGTGTGTTCTCTCTCCAGCTGACTTTCTTTTGTTTCTGCCCCTGTTAGTGCAGAGAAGACTTAAGGGGTAGTTTACTCAGATTTCGGCAAAAAAAAAAAAAAGTGTCACCACACACTACACAAGATGGCATCTTGCCTCTGTCCCTAATATCACTTGGTGATTTTTAGAAACACTTGATTTCTTTTTCAAAAGAGTTTTCAACTGAGCTATCGCGTCAAGAATCAAAGTATTAGAACTAGATACGGACGAAGTTTTGCTGGCGCAACTAATTTGTTCACACGAAACTGCTAGGGTTGTCTGAAGGCAACCTAGAGTGCTCCGATGGCAGAGCGTGCTCCTTTCTGTTCAAATGGAACATTTTGAGAAATTTAAATGAACTTAGAACATGCCGCGATGTGAACTGCAACATGCCCCGGCCATGATTCAGATTTTTCCTGAGAGGCGTTAAGGCAAAGTGTTGACGATCAAACACGGCCTTTGTGTGTCATGGACACCTTACGCCGTTCTAATTCCCACCTCACCACAATCTCTGCCCTCCTTACAGGCGACCATTCACAGTCTTCAATTGCCCCAGTCCTCCTGAACAGCTATTTCAATCCCAGCATGTTTCCAATCGAGACGCTTAAAGATCTGCAATCTCAACAAAAACAGTGTGTTTAATATGTTTTGTTGTTGTTGGTGGTGGTGTTTTTAAAACTGTGACTCCTGCCACTGTGCATTATGCAGGCAACTCCGTCACAGTTGCAGAGTTTTCAGCGCTTCGGCGACCCTTGTAAGAACAGAGCGTGAGTTTGCGGGTGACTTTATTGTGTTTTTGGTCGGTGAGCGAGACACATCGCTACAGTGTCCTAGCGGGTGCACGAGAAGACCAGCTACTGCGATCTTCCTCGCTTGCTGTCAAAACGCAAACTGAGCTGTGAAATCAGCCTGCCCTTGGCTTTTACAGGGTTTTCAGGAACGCTGAAAACTCCGGAAAAACTGACAGACACACTGTTTGTTGCGTTTATGTTGAGAGTGCAGATCTTTAATAGAAAATTACACCATTGACTATCCGGGTGGTGGGGGTAAGACTGTCTCGGGGTCATGCACTCGGAACCAACACTAAGCATAATTGCGGCTTGTGCCTTGAAGCATGGCTAAACACACTAAAGTAGGCATTTTAACGCGCACGGCCGGAACAACCTAGGACTCTTTTCGCGTTTGCGGCGTGTGAAAGGCCGTGTTGTGATTGACCGGTTCTGTAAACAGACACTGTCCCATGTTCCCTGTGTGCCCCGAGTGTCTGTCTTTTTTTCCCCTGCCCCTCGGGCGGGGTTCCCAATCAAGGGAAGCGGACGTGTTCGATGCGGTTACTTCATTGTCGCAAGTACCGTCCCGCTATTTATAGGGACTGTTGTTGGACGAAGGTTCGCGTCGATGGCTCATCGGGGAATAACCGCCCGAGAAACAACGTTAGACGTTCTTGCTTGTCTTGCCAAGAGGAATGTGAAGGTACCTTTATTTCGCTCTGGGTCTTATGCTTAAAAGATGAGAGAGAGAGAGAGAGAGACACACACACACACACACACACACACACACACACACACACACACACACACACACACACACACCCTAATCTAGCCGGGACGTGCCCAGAACATCGTCCAATCGCGAGGCACAGTAAAACCCCAAAGAAAACAATGGCCCAAAATGTAGAGCCGATATCAGTGTGTGTGTGTGTGTGTGTGTGTGTGTGTGTGTGTGTGTGTGTGTGTGTGTGTGCGTGCGTGCGCGCTATTGCTTTAAAATCGTTCTAGACATGTTTAAAAAACTGTTTTAAAATAAAAGGGCAACGAGAAAAAGGTTAGAAATACATATTTGGCCCCGACGGGATTCGAACTCACGACCCGAGCATTGAAAGTCCAACACTCTACCATTCGACTGTCCCGGCCCCCCTCCTACAGTAGGCCTCAACCTCCAAGACCATCCCATAGCATGAGCACAACGCTACTTGCAGTATAAGTTACCTTAATGAGCTGCCGTCGATAATCGGAGGCTTGAGACACTCCGGGGAACAGCCGAGGCGTAGCGAGAACGGGGAACAATTGTAAAGAGCAGATTGCATCCACTGTGCTGTTGCAGATTGTATGTCTGATCGTAATTGGGTCTTCGAGTGTCTGGAATCAAACAACGCAGGTGACGGTCGAGTGTGTGTCCTGTTCGAGATCCTTTGCGAGAAAACGCGAGAGTTTCCGCAAGTGGCAGTCCCAGTAGAGTGCATGTAAGCGATTGTGTGTGTGTGTGTGTGTGTGTGTGTGTGTGTGTGTCTTTTTCGAGATCTTCGCGAGAATCGCGATAGTTTACGCAAGCGGGCGGTCACAGTAAATTGCATGTAGCCTGGGGCATTGTAATTTATTGAAACAACTAACTCTTATCGTTAATACTTCATGATGCATTCCGTTTAGCGGCAGATTTCGACGTTGGACAATGACATAATAATGCACGAGACGTTTCCAATCAATAACTCGTTCTTCTCCGATTTACGTGTGTCATAAATTATTTTTATCGTTATCTGCTTTTTTTCATACGCCATTACGATCCAATTACGGCTTTCAACGAAGTCGTGCTCAGCGCGTCGCTGCAGTTTTCGGTTGAGTGTTCATTCGTGAACTGTTCTCCTCTCCTTCATTTTAATTGACTACAGTGGCAATCATTTATTGTTTATTTGCTTGTGTGGACCGGAAAATTGCACACAACCACAATGAAGAATTGATCATTAACGTTGTTCCACCAGGATGATGGCACCAAAAGCGGATGCGGTCGTATATGAATGGAGTATTGAGAAGACACTACTCTTGCTGTAGTTACAAGATAATGGAGTATTAAATATATTGTGAAGACATTACACTTGTTGTGGTTACACTGAAAACAATAAGTGTTTTCCAGTGTTACGGGATGAGATTGAGCACTTGGTTCAGCAGAGAGTTTTCTCTCAAAACGAGAAAACAAACTTAAGTAATGAAACGCACACGCGTACACACGTTGCACGCAGGCTCTCTCTCTCTCTCTCTCGTCTCTCTCTCTCTCTCTCTCTCTCTCACTCACACACACAAACACACACACACACACACACCACACACACACACACACACACACACACACACCCTCTGTCTGTCTGTCTGTCTGTCTCTCTCTCTCTCTCTCTCCTCTCTCTCTCTCTCTCTCACTCACACACACACACACACACACACACACACACACACACACACACACCACACACACACACACACACACACACCGTCACACACACACACACACACACACACACACACACACCACACACACACACACACACATCGCCGGTTACATTCAGCCACTGCCAACAATACCAAATCGTTCGTGAAAAACAACAACAACAAACCAACAACAAAAACAAACAAACAAACAAATAGTAGTTTTGTGGTTGACTGACCGAATAACTGACTCATTTTGTAACCAGCCAGCCAAGGTGACGACTCTTTCGTCGAAACGCGTTTCCGTGCCGGTTATTTCCGGGCAACCTGTTCTTGATCATTCGCTCCACCGGACCGCGTCCTGTCATTTTGACACCGGTCCTCTGTACCTGACTGGTTTTGACCCGTTATCAGACCCATCGCCGACAGGTAGAGTGTGAAAAGGACGGATACTGCTGGTCCCTTTTGGTACCACATGCTGTAAAGCAGTGGAAGCAGATGGTATAGAGAGTGATAGGGGGAGGTCGTTGGGTGGTGGTGGGGGGGGGGGGGGGAGGGGAGAGAGAGACAGAGACAGAGAACCTAGCAATCACGTCTTCACATTTTCGTTTGAAAATTGAAGTCCCTGTCGGAGGAGGGCTATGGCCAAAATTTTAAACAACTTCAGCACAATATCTTGTGTTTGTTCTTCTGCTCCTGAACTTTTAGTCGCCATGTTGAGAAGGGCAACAGTTAACATTCATGGGACGCAAACAGACAGAAAACGAAATCTGTTCACAACTGACTGAAGGGTGAAGTTGGGCATTGTGTTGAAAGTGATTACGAAACTGAGCGTGCAAATCGATACAAAAGGAAGAAAAACATCTCTGTCTTTAGCCACGTCACGCAATTTCAGTCATAAAGAGTTAATTCTGTAAGAATCAGAATACTCCATCGTTACAGCACTGGGAAATGTCGTATTGTCGGTGAACTTAATGGAGTTAATTCCATCTTTTAAGGCCAGTTTATGTTTAGCAACAGTTTCGCTCGTGAGAGCGCCTGGACGCTCGACATTCTTTATCTTCATGATTAATACAGCTCTTAATGCGATACAATGCTGTTTACACATTACGCGAGCGGTCGAGCATTCAAATTCTACAACTGTTGTTACGCTACTGGAGCGCTCAGTATCAGTGGTCGCCGCGTCATCGAGTACGCTTCTGTTGGCTCAGTGCCAGAATTACAGACGCTGTCACTGTGCAGGTGTGTAAGTAGTGTGATGGTAGATACAGCTCACAATGATCTGTGAGCAAAACAGAATCGGCAGAAAGCAGAATCTGGTGTACGGACCCTCCAAATGTACAAAAGGACGCTTAGAAATATGGAGAGAGAGTCCCAGCTGAGGACCTTTGTATTTTCGAATCACAGGGAGTCTCTCCATTGCCTACAATACAGAGCACTGCGTCGAGAAATTTGCGTCAGTCATTGCTGCAAACTCCTAGATGGTTAGACATGGAACCGGCTGTCTCACAGAGGACGCTGTTATGCGACTGGAACAGGACATGCTAGTTGTTACGCGACCGGCAGAGGGCAGGCTAGATGTTACGCGACTGGAACAGGTCATGCTCAGTAGTTGTTACGCGACCGGCAGAGGGCAGGCTAGTTGTAACGTGACAGGTTTTGTCTGCTAACCGCATCAACAAGGTGCGTATCTGTCGTGCGCCACATGCCTGTCGACATGGTGAAGTCCCGACGGGGCACAGCGTCCCCTGGCGGGCAAGCACACGAAGCACCTGTGGTAGTGACCGCGATATTGCTACTGCCACAGATGTAAATGGGTGTTTTGACTGGCTATCGCTTTCTTGATTAATGAGTTTATGTCAGAGCTTTTAACTCTGTGTGTGTGTTGCCTTTGCAACAGTTGTTCTGGCGGGGATAAGTGGATGAAAGAGACGGTGTGTGTGTGTGTGTGTGTGTGTGTGTGTGTGTGTGTGTATGGCGAAGATGTGGGTCGTAGTTCGGCCTCTTTCTCTCGGTCTCTCCTGGAGTGACTGATTATGTTGACAGTTCCATAACAAATGAACTTATCCGGCGAGTATCTTTTCGCGGCTGAGCCTAAGAGTTGATATTCACAAATCAGTGTA
>JACVVK020000735.1:157500-176661 GCA_018292915.2 Batillaria attramentaria | reverse complement strand
TCGGTCGCGTTCTGTGTCAGCGCCGTAACATTCCAACGGCTCGTTTCCACTATTTTTAGAGTGGGCATACCCACACAAACTGGTGACGTCAAGACATGAACTAAAATGTCACGTATTCCTCTTTCGAGATGTAGTACACACGCTTTGCCTGCGTTTATAGCAGACCTGCCAACCTCTGAAATCCCAAAATGCTGTTGACCTAGCCAGACAGGCTGGGGTCCAGGGACCGCCCAGGCCCCGGTGGGGTGAAGGGACAAGGCCCGTCTGGGGGGTCTAGGGCGAATCTTTCCAGAAACGTCTGCGATTCGGATTTCGTAGGCTGCTTCGAGTCTTTTCTCTTCTTCCCGCATGCATCTTCCGCCATCTTGTTGGAAAAATGTTTCTGGCGCATGCGCATGCCGCCTAAGAAAGATCCCTGGTAGAAAAGGTGGACGCGGTTGTGTGTTTGGACCTATAATCCGAGTTTCTTTTTACCAAAATTTTCAAAAATTGTAGTAATTACGGGAAAACCGTAAGGGTTGGCAGGTCTGTTTTAGGGATTTCCCACCCCTGCTTAGAAAGTGACGACCCCACTGGGGAAACCCTTTGTTTTTGGCAGCATGGTGGACGCGCGTGGGAGAGAGCGACGATGCATACCTACAGCTGAGCAGGCGAGTCAATTATTACTTGAACACCTCGAATCAGATCTTGAATCGAATGATTCACTTGATGGAGCATCTAGTGATGAAGATTGCGTATCGGCAGATGATACAACTTCGCTGCTACGCCAGGTGCACAGGGACTGTTGTGATTTCCACGAGCAGTTTTCACTAGTTTCCGCATCACCTCGCTGACTCACTTGGTGACTTTTTTTTTTTTTCAAGCATAATGTGACATAATCAAGTTGTGTGACATACCGACGTAGGTTGAAACTGAACAGTGACAACTTCATTTTCTGATGCTCATAATGACTTTTGAAATTTGTGACATTGTGTTTTCATCAAGTTATGAGATGTATGGAATTTTACCCCCTCAACCCTCAGAACAGCCTGGCACTGGGGGTGACATATGAGTTACATAGTGCTGGCAGTGAACTGGTTAAAAGTATTAGTATTGTTCAATGCCCTACTGACCTATATCTGCATCATCTGTGGAGAAGGGGTCTGCTCGGCCAGGCGGGGGTCCACTCCATCGTGACTCGTAGATGATGTACACCTCCACCCCCAAGTTCTGATTCCAAGAGGTCGCGCAATAGGTCAAGCAGCCCCAATGGAATAGCGCGCGGGGGACAGGTAGGTCATCAGTCGCAACTTGCGATCCAGCTGCGTACCTGCTGTGGTCGACATGCTGTGTGATAACTGTTGCATACACACACACAAAAAAATATGTTCATGAACAACCTAACAGAGTCATGCAAAACAAAAGAGTCATGCAAAACAAGAGTCATGCAAAACACAAAGGCAGGCTGTTCAATACAGCCTAAGGCAGCAGAAACATGTTTACGCTAAGTACTGCTAGTGGGACAGAAGGAGCCAACACTAGAAGGGCTAAACCAAATCGTTGCGGACAGAGTTGCTGCAGAGCGGTCAATGAACTGTTAGTGTTGACTGTCGACAGAGTTGCTGCAGAGCGGTCAATGAACTGTTAGTGTTGACTGTCAACGTACGAACATTTGTTCGGTGGGAAAGGCTAGGCCAGGGGTCACCTCGTCCACACTGATAGCAGCTGAGCTCAGAACTATCTATAATTCTGTGCCTGAGCCCCTTACCGTACCGTGACTTACGGCTTTTAGTGTAGATCTGTGCACGTAGTCTCCACGTAACTTTTGTATTCCGGGTCGAACAAGATAACAGGTCTGTACGACATCCATTCTTTGCCGGTGATGCCAATGTTCTATCTTCGTCATCGCAGGAACGCAAGTTCCCCAATTTCATACTATAGGTCAATTCTAACATGACGTAAAAATGTAGAAAATTTATACGGCGTGAATTTGGGTCCAGAAACCGGCATCGGGGATCGCGGCCGCCCGTCAAAATTTCAGTTTCTCAGTCAAAATTAAATTTAAAAAAATCATACAACCACGGTGCACTTCGGTAAGTACCTACACAACAGCTCATCATGCCGCCCCTCAAACTAGTTATCAAAATCTTTGCTTTGTGGTCCGTGTCGACGTAAACAAAACCAAAGATGGCGGTAACATCAACAACGTTCCGTTTGATTGGCTATCAATGGTTTCACTATCACTGACGAGCGTGACAGGATAACAAAGACTACTGCGGAGCCAATGTCATGAATTCAACAACACATGTCGTCCGTCACAGCTTGCAGACTCCCGGCGGTGTACGAAGTTTCGCTTCGTCCGCCATCCAACCGTACTCGCCTTAACAACGTGGTCGTCATCAGATCAGTCAGTTCACCCTGTTTGCAATGCCAAGCCGCCAAATGAACGAATCGCGAAAGATTTTATCCAAAGTGAATACCGCACAAAGACGCTTTACTTACATCGCTGCTTCGCAGGTCCGGCTATGACACTGCAAGGCTAGGCCTAAAGCCTGCTGTCAGCAGTTTGCTTGACTCCAAACGCCTCTTTTCTGTGACACGAATCCGGCACGCGGGGTTCACGCATTCAGCCAATCAGCTGTGCGTCATCAAAATACTCGCGCGCACACACAGCAATGTCAGAACACATCAGGGGTCACGCTGAAACACCGCTTGGCCGTGTTCGCGGTGGAGATCTATGTAAACAGGCGCTTATGGGGTTGCATGACTGCAGGGGATAAAAACAAAACCAGCTGCACCGCGGAGTTAAACAGTCTCGGACAAGATGTCGATTTTTAACCGGCTAGGCCTACCGTGATTACCTCGCTGGGTTGGTGTCGCAGTGTCGTTTTTGGCCCCTTTACCGGACCTCGCCAGCCTTGACCTTGTTTTATCGAATACATGTGCACTCTTACCGGCCTGACTGGCCGAGACTTCCCTGTCTGTCTCAGTGTGTCCGGAGTTTGTTTTATTTAGATAAGATAAGATTACTTTATTGATCTCCCCATGGGGAAACTACACGTCTGCTCAGACTGCCTGCATACTAGGCAACAACGCAACACAATTATGACTGAATACAAGGCGCTTTACGTGTTTAATATTATTGCTTTGTTAGTGCGGTATAGGAACAGCACGTTGCCAAGTTGTAATACACGTACTGGTCTCAGTGCTGACTAAAACAACTTTCACTCAGTGAACTTAGCTAAAACAAAGTCACAACTAAATCTAAATCCGAGTCAGTCGGTCTCCCGGTCAACTGACACTGGCGCCGGTGGCCGGTGTCGTAGAATATTTCGGAACCAGGATAACTGATCGGAACCCGGCGGTTCCCAAAAATCCTAGGATATTTCGGAACCATTCCCATTTATTCCGCACCTAGTCAGGATAAATCGGAATGGTTCCGAAAAATCCTGCTAAGTAGTACCAGGGCCATGACAACGATCAGTATAAATCGGAATGGTTCCCACTGACTCCGCCGTCCGGTTCCGAAACAGTATCCTGTGACACCTGGATGGTCTCGACCAGTGGCTCAGTCTCGCTGTATCAAGTTCATGTTCTTATTTTTGTTTGTTCATTTAAATTGTCAGTTTTATTTTTTCAGTAGTTACTATTAGAAATAGTGTAGCAGGACAGTACACACTCTCTCTGTCCGATAGGAAGGAAGCGTAAACAGGTTGGGGGAAGGGACATGTGGATGACGGACACTGAAATTAAAGCATCAAAACGACTAAAGCCTGAGTTCACTACGGTTGAAATGATTACAAAGACCTTGGGAGAAGGAAAGTCAGTTCAGTTCCTCAGTTCTCAAGGTCAGTCTGATCCCAAACTGACTCCAGCGCTGACAGAGCGGCTGTTCGACAGCCTCTTCTATCCCCGCCTAATTCATGTCCATTTCTGTCTACGATGACTGAGATTCATCATTACAACACTTGATCAATACTGTGATACTAGATACTGTTTATTATAAATAGCGACCACGGTGCAGGGGAGAGAAGCACTTCAGCAAAGTTTCCGGTCCACATTTTCCATACATCCCAGTTTCAACTATGACCTCGAGAGGTTGATAATCTTGAAGGAACGTAAACAAAGCAGGTGGGTATTTCGAAGTGTTGTGCAGAGCACCTGACGTGAGGACGGCCGTTATCAGGAATTCCTGTAGAAGTCCCTTCTGTTGATTGGACAGTGCAAGCGATACTGCTTCGCGTACTACCCGCGGGAAACAGCAAAGGAAAGTGTGTAAAGTTGTGAAACTGGGGGGCGGATCTCGGCATCAGGGTACCACACAATCTCACAGTTTTACGGACATATAAATACGCAGTTTTTTTTTCAGTTTGAAACAGATATAATGAGACTGTTGACTGTGACTTTAATGGCAGTGTTGAAACGAATGTGAGGCCTTGCTCAGACACTTCAGTGTCGTAAGGCAACCCGCATTCCTGTGACTTCGAGAATGGCGAGTTGACTGCAGTGTATCCAGTCAATCCAGTGCCGTTATATAAAGCACAGAGGTACATGTACTCCATGTAAACAGGTCATGCTCGTCGTGCTTACGTGACTTACATTGTATTGCACATTTCGCCCGATCTCTCCTTTAAATTCTTCATGACGAGCATTGAAAAATCCCCCTGGGTATGTGTGTGTTCTATATATATATATAATTATATGAAGAAAAAAAAAACCCACCCCAAAACAAACAAACAATAAAACCTCCCCAAAAATTAATAGCCAAACCCCTTGTATGCTGACAATTTGGTACCACAGAGGGCCTCAAGTTTTTTGCAGTTATGATGTCTGTCCGTTTGTGCTGACAATTTTCTACCTGTACCTTGGTTTCAAATTGAACAGATTGAATACATGTGCATTAAGGAAGAGTACTTCAGGAGGCAGGTTTGTCATCTTTTGGCATTGCAGTGGTCTACTTGCTGTTTTCGATAAATTTATGCAGAGAAAAAAGGTCAGTTTGTCATCTCTTAGCCGAAAAGTTTTCTTGAATCATAACTACAAAATACATGAACTTAATTTTTAAAAAAAATCTTTCTCACGTGCAACACACTTTTACACTAGGTCACTCCATACAGCAAAACCTAGCTGATACCAAACAAAATCTTTCTCACGTGCAACAGGCACTTGTACACTAGGTCACTCCATACAGCAAAACCTAGCTGATACCAAACAAAATCTTTCTCACGTGCAACAGGCACTTTTACACTAGGTCACTCCATACAGCAAAACCTAGCTGATACCAAACAAAATCTTTCTCACGTGCAACAGGCACTTTTACACTAGGTCACTCCATACAGCAAAACATAGCTGATACCAAACAAAACATAGCTGATACCAAACAAAATCTTTCTCACGTGCAACAGGCACTTTTACACTAGGTCACTCCATACAGCAAAACATAGCTGATACCAAACAAAACCTAGCTGATACCAAACAAAATCTTTCTCACGTGCAACAGGCACTTTTACACTAGGTCACTCCATACAGCAAAACCTAGCTGATACCAAACAAAATCTTTCTCACGTGCAACAGGCACTTTTACACTAGGTCACTCCATACAGCAAAACCTAGCTGATACCAAACAAAATCTTTCTCACGTGCAACAGGCACTTTTACACTAGGTCACTCCATACAGCAAAACCTAGCTGATACCAAACAAAATGTGACTGGCAACACGGGTTATGACAGCCATGTCTTGTCTGCAGGCACTCGGCGATGGAGGGTTTCCATAAAATGCAGGATGACCTTGAGCGAGTTATTGAAAAAGAGGACACGAGCAGCACGGTAACTACAGGCAGTGACTGTGAGGAGACCCTAAAACATGGACCTCTGACAGTTCGGCAGCGTCTTGATGCCATCATACACTCTCACAAGTTCCAGGTAACAAACGTGTTCAGACTTGAAAAAAAGTGTTCACATACACACACACACATAATTATTCTCACATTTCCCTCATACACACAATCATATACCCTCACGTATGCATGCACGCCCACGCACGCACACCACACACCACACACACACACACACACACACACACACATTTTCAAGAGATGTTGTAGAAAACCCACACTCTGTGATGTCTGAGGACTTTCTGGCACTGTGCAAAAGTACTGTATTTCTTGTTTCATTTCTATATAAAAAAAAAGTTGAAAGTTGAACAAAACTTGATAAGAAAGGGACAACAACGCAACATCCACCAGTATGAGCTGCATGTAAGGAACTGCCAAGGATTTATCCAGTTTATTTTTATTGATTTCATTTTACGTCTCAGGTGGGAATCATTGTGCTGGTGGTCTTCGACATCCTTCTGGTTCTTTCGGAGTTACTGTTTGACCTAGAGATCGTCAGGCTAGAGGGCTCACACCAGGAGACGGTACCAGAGGTTCTTCACTACTGCAGCATCTTCATCCTGTCTCTGTTCCTCATTGAAATTGGGCTTCGTATCTTTGTAATGAGGCTCAGCTTCTTCACACACAAACTTGAGGTATGTACTGGTGCATCATTAATGGGTCACTTCTTCAGACTGGGAATTTTCAGTCATTTGACAGTTTTCAGCCTAATTTCCTATCCTTTCAGCCCCCCCCCCCCCCCCCCCCAAAAAAAACAAAAAAAACCCCGGCCCCCGTAGTGTAGTGGTTAGCACTTCGGACCATGGACCGGGAGACCCGGGTTCGAGTCCCAGCCGAGGCAACCGGGATTTTTTCTACCTAGGTCGGCTCCTACCCAGAGCGGGTGTGCTATGGGCCCAATGGGGAGGCTGTTGCCACACAGCCGAGATTCACCCACTTCACGGGTGCGACTTTGGGGGTGCTTCCCTTGGTATGAGACGTCTTATGATGTGGATGATGACACGGCCGGCACCGCAGGTGCCGTAGTTCCCGGGCCTGGTTAATGCCGGGATATTTATGACAGGAAGCGTGGAATGCGGCCCTGTCCCGCAGTCCCGAACCACACGGACCTCCATAGCATCATCTTACCATCATCCTCATCTCCATCATCATGCATAATCCAAATTGCCCCAGCTTCCGAGCCCTCCGTGGATTCCACCCATGACAGGGAGGAACACCACCGGAGCTGGCAAAGAGTTGTGGCAGAAAAAAAAAAAAAAAAATCTAAGTTTCAGTCAAGAAAAGGAAGGAGGAAAAATGTTGCACACACAGTCACTTGTGCCATTTTGTTTTTCTTTTTCCTTTTTATTTTTTATTTTATTTTATTTTTTTGCTACCCCAACTCTTTTTGCCAGCTCCAGTGGTGTTCCTCCCAGGTCATGCAAGTTGTGTCTCATCTCATGCAAGTTGTGTCTCATCTCGACTTGTTTCCCCTTCTGTTGCAGCTGTTCGATGCAGTAGTTGTGATAGTGTCATTCGTACTGGACGTGGTGTTCCGCAATCGGCAAGATGCCGCCAGTGGGGTCGGGCTGCTGGTCATACTGCGACTGTGGAGAGTGGCAAGAATCCTGAATGGTAAGTGTTAACCTTGTATGTATAGGATGGAACCGTACGGGCAGTCACAATCGCGTAGCTTGTGTTGTGAACATACTATGCATGCTTCTGATAGATCAGAAACTACTGCGATTGTAGTGCGTTCATGTCCAGTGTGTGAGATTCTCATGAGCGTGCGTGTTTGGTTCAGCTCACGGCGCTTTGAGCCGTTTCGAGAAATTGGGTAAGGCATCCACAAAATACACAGTTATTTTCATTATTATTACTGCCTGCAGAGGAAGGATCAGGCATTTGGATTTCCGCAGCAGAAAAATCGGTTTTCTGCACAAAAAAAAAAAAAAAAAAAAGCGTCCGCAGGAAAAATAATTTGGGTAGAGAAAAAAAGAAAAGCACCAGATTAGCTCCTCAGACACATCCCTTGAAAAGTCCCATTCACGTGCTGCTACCGCCCGTTTCAGTCACGTGAACTGAGTGTAGCTACGTGTGCCCCCCCCCCCCTCCCCCCCACCCCTGAATCCCCAAGTTTTTGGAGTTTTTTCTTTCAGTCAATTCCCATGCCTGAAGGATGCAGCACTGTATGTCATAATGTGGGCTCTAGGACGTGCAACAGTATCTGGGGGCTGTTGGAAAGGTCGAGTGGCTGGGGGACTGGGGGGACCATAATAGGACAAAATGTCCTGGCTGACTGTATATAAAGTATGGGACATTTGTCCTGAATATTGTCCGCCGTGATGCAGAAACCATAGGACATATATATATGTCCATCTTGGGAAGAGGGTAAGCGGACATTTCAAAAATGAATTGGCTGTGACTGATGTCCGATTGTGTGCATGTAGGACTCCTTTGAGATGCGGCATCTGCCCTGCCAAGCAGGAAGAAACATAATGCATGGGAGGCTACCTTGTATGGTTGGAAACACAAATGAAAGCGTGTTACCTCCCCTCATTGCAAGGTGTAGTTGCTTACCAGTATTCAAGGTAACCCTCCGAGTGTTTATTGTTCTGAAATATTCAACAACATTTAAGGCACATTTCATCTTCCTGCTAAAAAGTGCACTTAAAAATATTTTTGCTGTCATTTTTTTTTAATTTTTATTTTTTACAGGTATCGTATTGTCTGTGAAACGTCAAGCAGAGAAGAAGATTGAGAGAGAGAAACACATGCACGAGGCGTGCGAGCAGGAGCTCACCAAGTTTCGTTCCTACTGCACGTCCCTGGAGTCTGAGATCGAATCCCTGCACCGACTCCTCAAGCAGCACGGGATTCAGTATTCGGAGAAGGTCGAGAAACGGCCAGTAAGCAGTCAGATAATGTGGTCGCTGAAGTCAACCATGTTGTGGTCAGTAACGGCAGCAGTGCTGGTGCCGAGAGAGCAGAGGGAGACAACTGTGATGGGAAGGAAAATCCGGAGATTACGCCCCCTGAAGCCCCACCGCCACCACCCTCGTAAATGAACGTGACCGAGAGTTTGTTTGACGAACAGGGTAGGTGGTGTCCAACAAGCTCAACGGATGATGAAAGTGCTATGCAAAATTAGGTGATAGTTTTAGCTGAGACATTTTTGCAGGTGGCAACTACAGTGTCCGGCCCTATCACAGTTTCTGAATCTGAAACAAAGGCAACACAGCTTGTACGTGGGGGGGTGTAGTCAAACTGGACAGAGTGCTTCTGGTGCTGTTCCGCTTCAAAAGTAGCACTGCCATGACTGAGTGTTTCCAACAGAAGCACTGAGTGTTTCCATTTTCGAGAATGAGTAGCACCAAGTTTTTCCAACGTTTTTTTTTTTTTTTTTTTCAGTTTGAAATTGAGAAAGGAGCTACAGTCGAACCTGCCAAAGCGGTCACCTGTATAAGCCAAACCACTGTCTAACCTGGTCACCCCAGAGGATCCCCTGACACACTAGCTGTTGACATGACACCCTGGATAACCCGGCCACCTGTCTAAGGTGGTCAGTTTGACCCAGTCCCTTGGGTGACCGCCTTACACAGGTTTGACTGTATTTATCATCCAGATACATGTACATTCCTGTAAGGCAAACACATGCGCATCCTCATTTGGCTTTGTATGCGGGCAGTCATTGTCCAAACGTTTGAAGTGGAAAATTAACAAGTAGCGATCACAGCAGGTCGCCAAGGCCAGAACAGCTGTTCACACTGGCCACTACTCAACCTGTACCCCTTTCCAGGAGACCAAAAATCACTTATCCATTGCACCATGGAGCTGTGAGGCACATGCTGGCTGATACGGCCTCTGTTGGGTCTTCACCAGTCTTGCCTCCTCTTAGTTTTCATTAGTCCCCCCTACCCCTCCCTTATCTGTTTTTCTCTCCTGTGCTGGCAACTGCCAACTGTACCATCATGCAATGACCCGAGATTCGGAGACTATTGCCCGCATGAGTCATCCCCCGTGCATACACAGAACCGCAGTATGCATGTATATTTTGTGGCAACTTTGTGCTCTGCCACGAAAAATGTGTGCTCGTTGCAGCAAGGGAGATAACTCATGCAGGCAATAATCACTGAAACAGGCTGAAAATGTACTGTGCTGATGACTGCGACAGAAGTCACCGCTTTTGTGCACACTGTGAAATAGCACGTTGACCACAGAGTTGCTCAGAACTGCCCGCTTTCCTTGTCACCGAGCGTGTTTGTTTTCTTCTTCTTAGTGATTAGTTGTCTCGGCTCTGTTTCCGGTCATTACGCATAGTGAAACCCGATGGCACAGAGTTGGGGAACTGCTAGTTCTAGTTATCACTCCTCCCATACAGGCACAGTTCTCTCCCTTGCAGCGTCCACTTACCTCTTCGTTTCGTATCGCAGTGGAGCAGCACCAAGAAACGCTTATGTCCATTTTGATCAAACCCCATGTTGTACAAGCTTGGAAGAGAAGGGACAGTGAATGCTGTTCAAGTACAGACACTGAAGTCCCTTGCTCATCGTGCCACTTTTCTAGCGGGGAGAATGCTGTTTGTTGAGCACTTTGTGTATAATTGTGACCCTCCACCACAAAATGAGTCGTCTTGTAACACGAACAAAGAGCACATGAAGACTCAGTTCGTGGTGGAGGGTCACAATTATTGTGGTACCATACATGGTGTTCATGTATACGACTACGTGTATGCTGAATACTACCCTCTGTGTGTGTGTGTGTGTGTGTTTGTGTGCGCGCGACGTGTGCGTACGCGCGCGCTTGCGCAAGTGTGCGTGTGGGGTATTTTTCTTTTATATATAATGCATTCTGCTGTAATGTAAATTTATATTGACAATGTCACTAGTCTGTAATATCAACACTGAAGTGCACTTATTAACTGTGATTTTTTTCCATACAAAAAAATATACTTTTTTCAATGAACTATATTTACCAGGTCTATTTTTGGGACTGAAATTAACTGAAAAAAGCTTAAAAAAAGAATTTGAAAAAAAGGAAAAGACACCAAGAAAAACATTTTGCCATAATTATGCCAATTTGCCAGTTAGTTGTGCGTGTTTTGCGTTTTCTTTGAAAGGACTGTCTTGCCCTGAAAACCCTTGACTACCATACCTACACTACTGACTGAAACACAAGGGAAACAAAATTAACCTAAAGTGGTCCATAGGCCGAACATTGTCACCAGAAATCAAATATTGCCATTTCGCTTGTGGGTTGTGATTTGCTCGATCAGTTCAGTCAGGGACCTTCAGCATGGTGGTGATTGTTCGCTGCTGTTTTTCTGAGGTTTTATTTATATTTAGACCTTTTTTTTCATATTAACAAAAATGCCCTCTTCATGTGAAATGTCAGGTACATGTACCAGGCGGTATCTGGGGAGGCGGGGTGGGCCGAACGGTAGGGCGTTGGCCTTCTAATGCTCGGGTCGTGAGTTCGATCCCGGCTGGGGCCAAATATTTGTGCTGGCTTTTTCATCGTTGCCCCGTCTTTGATGTCACCCGTATGTGGTGGAAAAGGACGTTAAACCCACATACACCCACCCCACCCCACCCACCAGGCGGTATCTGCCTCAGTCAGTGGCAGAAGGATTATTGTTTTTTTTATTCAGATTTTTGTTTGTTTTATTTCTGGTTTTAGCTCTTGTACACTGGACTAAAGATTCGCATCAATGTAGCCGGTGACATGGACAATGTACAGTGAGAACGCAGTTGGTATATATAGGGATGGTGTAAAACATATGACAGACAGGTTGAAGATAGCATTACATTGTACATGTAGTATCAAATGAATTTTTTAACAACACAGGTCATGGCAAGCACTTACTAATGTAAGACAAAGCGTTTATACACTTGCCAGTATTGCCAGAACAATGCTGCATCACCATTTACAGGGTCCGTACAGGTCATGGCAAGCACTTACTAATCTAAGACAAAGCGTTTATACACTTGCCAGTATTGCCAGAACAATGCTGCATCACCATTTACAGGGTCCGTACAGGTCATGGAATCCTGGAAAAGTCATGAAATTTGGAAATAGTTTTTCCAGGCCTGGAAAGGCATGAAATTATCTCAAGAGTCATGAAAAGTCATGGAATTTTATGGAAGCCATTTTGAGCCCAACGGTGAAACGGTCAGCTTGGTGATTACTCACTGGACTGATTGCCAAAAATACCAACAAACTGCCATCCCATAAGGCTAATGAATAACTCTGAACATTGGTCTTGCTGACTGCGATAACTTGGATAAGCTCATAATTTCTGCCCTTGCGTGTTTCAGTGTGAAAGAGGGCGAGGAAGGTGTCATGGAAAACAGGAGAGTTGGCCTCGAAAAGTCATGGAAAAGTCATGAATTTTTGAGACCGTGAACCTGTATGGACCCTGCTGATTTATGTGGAACATCTTATATATTTCGATAAAATGTGAATTCTTGAACTCTCTTAACAAACTGTTCACATTTAAACGCCTGTCAAGGCATCTGCAACGACAGAATTTATATCGTAACCGTTTGTACCCTTATGGTCTTCACTATAGCTGCATTGTATACACTATATTCAGACATTTTGATTTGCGGTGTCGACAGATCGTAGCGGACCAGTTTTGCAACATCACATTTAATATTGATTTATCTTTGATTGTAAAGAGATGTGTTGTGTGAACATATTTACATCTACATAATTATGTACTTGGATGTTTGGTGCCTTACATCGTTTGAAGTTTAGTCCAACATTGAAAGGAGATTTGTTATGCCATAATCTCTTTCTGTCTTCGTGAACACCTCTGTAATACTGGTTCAGGAAATGAGATTAGTATTTTTGATCGTCTTGTACAGTTTCTCACAAAACACAATGAAAAGCATTGTGTCATTTAAAAAAAAAAAAAAATTCAAGGTATTCTTGCTGCTAACTCATATTTTCACTGATGAATACATTGTTTGTCCCTATCAGCACCTCACCTTAATACATTGTTTATCCCTATCAGCACCTCACCTCCTCACCAGGGCCTGTATGTAAAACTTGAGGTTAATTTAACCCACGGCTACGGGTCTAACCCAGACTAGGACAGAAGAAACCCCAAAAGAAAATTAAATTTTAAAAGGAAGCCAAGGAAGAAATACAAAAATCCTTTAACAGCGGCCTAGGCTCCTTGCTGGAATGGACCCGCTTCCTGATTTAAAACAATAAAAAATTTAACCCTAGAGCTAGTTCATTTCGAGGTTAGACTCTAACCTGGGGTTTAACTCCCTAACCCCGACTTTTACATGCGGGCCCAGGTATTCATTGTATTGATTTTTTTTTTGTTTTTTTGTTGAGACTGTGGGTCTGTGTTATAACCCTCCGTCAAGTGTCTGTCTCTCTGTCTGCCATGTGACAAACTTCAACATATTATGCTTTATCTCAGGAATTTTAAATAGTTATTACACTGTATTAGAAACGCCAGACTGTTGGTAGTTGGTGACAGTGGCGTTCCAAACATATCATTACTTCTGTCAAAGGTCAGTGACACAGGGTCATGGTGAAATTTTTTTTTTTTTTTTTTTTTAAATCAAGTTTCTGTTTTTCAGACACCACAAACACCAGGCAGCCCAAACTTTGCACAAATGGAGTGTGTATGAACGGCTTCCATGTGTACAATTTGGGTGACCTTGACTTCAGGGGTCAAGGTCACGGGGATTGTGCGGAAGTTTTAGAAATCAGACTATTGGCAGATCATTTGATCTGAATTGACAGTTGGTGAGAATGCCTTCTTGATTGACCTCTAGTAAAGGTCAAGGTCACACGTGAGTCATAAGGGCTTTGCTGTTCTAGTTGTGTAATTGTCTGATAGGTGTATTCTGCGTAATCCAGGTATGATTATTGTTGGTTGTAGAAGGTTGATGGACTTTTGGTAACAACTGTCAACCAGTGCAAGGAGTGTTGCGAGTTCAACTTCGGCCATCAGACTTTTTCACCTGTAGCATGTGGCACCGTTCATTCAAGCCGTTCCTCAAGGGTTATCACTTGGTACCCCAACTGCCTCCCCCTCTCGTTCAGAAATGTTGAGCTCTTTACAACAGAGAGAAAAAAGCAAAAAAAAAAAAAAAAAAAAGTAAATTTATTCCCAGACTTGAATAGCTGAGCTGAGCTCACCTATCACATCACATGACGTGAGTGTGCTTGTTTCCTTCAGTATGGCCATCACTAAATGTGTGCGACTCATGTAAGTGTGCATAGTGGGTTTAGCTTGCGGTGCTTTCAGCCAGTCAGTTTGGCAAAGTGCAGTTATTTCCATTATTGCTATTATTATTAGTGATTCTTTCTAATGCATTATCTGAGATGCTTTCTTTAAGCACACCTTGCCAAGCAGAAAAAAAAAGAACAACTCCCCAATTAAAGGAGACAGGAATCTCAGGCAGTGATACGTCTTGTGATGAAAGGGAGTAAATATTTATTTTTCCACAGGAGATACCACTTTCAAACTAGGCCCATCATGAAGGACGCGTATGCACGAGGTAGAAGTTTCTGGGACAGCTTCCGAGCCCTCCGTGGATTCCACCCATTTTCAGGGAGGAACACCACTGGAGCTGGCAAAGAGTTGTAGCAGCAGAAAAAAAAAGAAAAAAAAAAAAGAAAAGAAAAAAAGAAGGAGTTTCTGGAACTATGAAAGTTAACCACGGTTCAGAGATTTGTGTACAAATTCCTGTTGATGAACATTTGCAAAATTGATTATATTTATCACTGGTTTATTATTTTGATGTATTCACCAAAATCAACACTGTTTGCTAAAGTTACTTACATGTTCATTTTTTTTTTTTTTAAAGTTGTGAAATGCTTTATGAGGAATACAGATGCTTTTTCTGCGCATCATGTGTCTCAGTGAGGAGAACTCAGCGGGCAAATGTTTTTCTTTCTGAAAAGTGTGGAGTACTCTTTTTATGATGCCTTAATAGGACATTTTTTTTTCCAGTGATGGCTACATTTTGTTACAATGTTAATGCACAAAGTTTAATCAGGTTCGGAGAGATTATAGTACATGCAGCTTGTGATATATGGATATATGTGGTTGTATGTGCTGGTTTTTTTTCTGTTATGAAGAATACTCTGAGCAAAGGATCATTAACTGTTTTTTTTTTTTTTTTTTTTTGTAGCAAGCACCAAGTAGTAACATATCTTGTGCCACGAATGCCGTATAAGCACGGGCTCTTTTGGTCGTACTTAAACTCCAAGGACAGTATATATCGTACCATCCCATGGCCAACTGCACTGTTAGATTACCTTAGCTCTTTTGTTAAGGTCATAATTTTTTTTCTTCTGCCCAAGGGATTCCCATGTGTTCACCTCCCTCCTCCTCCCCCCCCCTCCTTCCCTCCCCACCAGAGCAAAAGTTTGTTTCCACTGAAAGACAATTATGAGACAGCCCAAACAGTATTTTAATTATCTGTTAAGACTGTTAAGACACTGGGCCCGTATGTAAAAGTCGAGGTTAATTTAACCCACGGCTACGAGCCGCACCCAGACTAGGACAAAAGAAACCCAAAACGAAAATTAACTAAAAAAGAAAGCAAAGAAAGTAAGGAAAAATCCTTCTATAACGGCTCAGGCACCTTCCTGGAATGGGCCCGCTACCTGATTTAAACAACAAACAACAGAAAATTTAACCCCAGAGCTGGTTTAGTTAGAGGTTAGACTCTAACCCGGGGCTAGAAGCCCAAACCTCGACTATTGCATAAGGGCCCTGGTGTTTTTCTGTCCCTCTCCCACCAGATGCCAGGTTGTGTTATTTACTGGTGATTTTATTTCCGTGGAAATCTCAAGCATCGATTAGGAGGATGCCCTGATCCTAAAATTATGTGCATGCAAGAATCCTCATACACAGAAAATTCTCCCTTTGCATTTGAAGAGCGCTGTGTACACCTTACGCACAAGGGACAAACTCTTTGGTAAATACAGTGTATGTAAAAACAATGGTGAATCTCATAGCTGTATAACAAGTGCATATTCTTGCTCTTTGTAGGTAGCATTTTGAAACTTTGTTTAAAATGTCTGTTTTTCCCCCCCCTGGCATGTGCCATCTGTTCAGCATTTTGAATTGTTCCATATTGTGAAACGTACCACACTGAAAAAGAGTTTTAAGCTGATGTGTTCGGTCAAATTTGATTTTGTAGACAGCGTTTGTGTTTTTTTAGTTATCCTAAAATTGTTTGGTTTTGTATTCTTTGTCGTTTTCTTTTGTTGTTGTTTTTGGTCCCTTTCATTATCCACTGTTGTTACAGTGTATCTATTATTTCTTACGGTAGAAAGCAAAACACATGAACCGTTATTTGTTGGGGTTTGCATTGGGGATTCCAGATGTGTTTGTGTGCGAACAATGAGCGTGAAAATATATTGGTCTAAGGGTGTGCTTGAACTGAGGGTTGTTTTACCAAAAGTGACAAAATATGCACCATTGAAACTGCAAAGTCTTTGTAAACTCAAACCAAAAAAGCATATTTCAAAATGAATTGATCAAACTGATTTTGGTAGTGCTCCATTGATATGGTTAATCAATGCATTTTGACGTTATCTGTAGTTGTTGTGCCTGCGATTTTTGTTTGTTTTTGTGGTTTTGTTTTGTGTTTCACTGGCCCCTCCTTAATTCGTTTATTCCGTTTGTTTGGTTCATAAGTTTTTTTATGGTTCAGGCTGGGGAACTGTCAGTCATTTGGCAATTTTCAGACAAATTCCCTATCCTTTCAGCCAGAAAATCCAAGTTTCAGCCAAAGAAAAGGAAGGGGGAAAAGGTTTGCATACAGGATACTTGTAATAGTATATGGGACTTCAGTTTTGAGGGCTTGCATGTCAGTGCCAAGGCAGTATAAATTTAACTTTTAGTTGCCAGTAGAGGCTGCAAAATCAGCAGAAATGCCATTTAAAATGCTAAAATGTGACCCTCCACCACGAAATGAGTCTTCTTGTGCTATTTGTTCATGTTACAAGACGACTCATTTCGTGGTGGATGGTCACAAATTTGTTTTTCTTAACCCTTTCAGCCCTGAAGGAATCTCAATAGCGATAATGTTCTCTGCCTGGGAGTTTTTCAAGCGTGCTAGATCTAAAGCTCGGCTCTTGCATGAAAAACCCTATTTCTCAAGAAGTATTGGATCCATCCTATAGGGGGAATCTTCCACTGTGCAGAGCGTATGAGAGTCGGTCACGTGCACGCATATTATTGTTAGGGTCTGCGAGACCGTAGGTGATACGGTGGCAGGGCTCCTGTGCCGCCTTGGGCTGTCACACTCACCAGACTGTCCGTGCGGAACAGCTCCTCAAACCCCGGAACACATTCTGCAGTCCTGCCCCCTTTTCAAAGAAGCAAGGACACAACACTGGCCGAACGGAGCCACACTGGCAGAGAAACTCTGGGGCAGCAAAACAGACCTCTTGAAGACCACTGCTTATATAAAGACCACAAACCTAATCATCTGAGGCGGAGTCCAGAACAGGGGACGCAGAAGAAGAAGGTGGCAGGGCTGAAAGTGTTAAGAGGGGTGTTGCCCCTGTGGACCAACAGTAGTGCGCTGCTGCTGTACCCCGGCCTAGGTTTCAGTCTTTTTTTTTTTTTCCTTCAGCGATTCCCCAGCCTGATGGTTGTGTTGGTGTTGTTGTTTTCCCAGAATCAATTTGAAAACCATGGCCAGAATAGCAAATACCTGTACAACTATGTGTGACCATGTACTTACATAAAATTCACTGGCACATTAGGGGAGTCGGGATAGCCGAATGGTAGAGCGCTGGACTTTTAATGCTCGGGTCGTGAGTTCGAATCCCAGCTGGGGCCAAATATGGTGCTGGCCTGTTTTTTTTTTTTTCTCGTTGCCCCGTCTTTGATATCACCCTTATGTGGTGGAAAAGGACGTTAAACTCCCAAACACCCACCCACCCCTCACTGACACATTAAGATTAGGCAGCAAGTCCAAATACGTCAAGTTTAGGTAGAGCCTCTGCTTGTGATGAGTAGAGGGTGAGCATTGGGGAGGCGAACTCCGTGTGTGATTGGCGGATCATGAACGTGAAAATTCTTGAAAAACAACAACAAAAATCGGCCATGTAAGTACGCGGACTTCTTAATGTTCCTTGGTTGTGTTGTATAGCAAAAAAAAAAAAAAAAAAAAAAATCAGATTCCTCTTTTATCCTATGTGTAATTATCTGGTTGTAACACTGTAATTTTTGGACTTCATTGGTTACAAATGCATCAGGGTTACTGAAGTGTTGACTGTGCTGTCACGTGATACTTGGTTCAGGCATTGTCAGTCTTGCTTACTGACACGATACAACAATGTAGCTGTTGCAAGGTTTCTGGTTAATTATGCAGAACAAGTAAGACTTAGAATTATATTATCGACTTTATGTGATATCAAAGACTTCTACAGCAGTTGATTTCCTGAGTGCGTGATTTTGATGTTGATGATGATGATGATGATGGAGATTTGAAAGTATGTACTTATATTCTGTTGTTTTTTCCCCCCCTAAGAAATTACAACACAGAACTAGCATAGCGTTACCTGCTAATGTGTGTTATCAGATGTTGAATGCAGATTTATACGCTCGTTTTTCAGTAATACAAACACCGACTTTTATCTACTTCCTCTGTGTGTGTGTTTGTGTGTGTGTGTGTGTGTGTGTGTGTGTGTGTGTGTGTGTGTGTGTGTGTGTGTGAGAGAGAGAGGGAGAGAGAGACGGGGATGGGCGCCCTATTAGTATTATTATTATTCATGTCATATTTTTCCTTCCCATATCGAGTCAAATCCATGTGCAGACTCGTTTGCGGTGCCTGTCTCGCCTTCGTGTACACACGCACGCACATACATCAAGTGTGCACGCTAAAAATCCCACGTTCATCTTTCGAAGAAGAGCAGGCTGTGGCCGGTGGCGTGGTAAACAGAAATACTGTCGCACGCACCAGAGTGAATAGCAGGGTGGAGGTTTGCACATAAAGTAGCGCTTAACGGCAGCAGGCTTTCACTGCTTCGTCCTCCAGCCCTGCGGCGCCGTGAGCATTTCAGCAGAGATGGATACGTGCGCCGAGGAGAAGTCTACCATACCATACCATACCATGTCTAAACCAAATAAACCCAGCTAAACACACTTTATACACACCATCCTACGTGCCACTTCATTTGTCCCCTTGAAGACATCTCCGGTAACGCGGCATGCGTTGACAAGATCTCGTACCTATGCACTGATCGCTAGAAAGCTTGGCAGGTGTAGGCATAAGGAGAGAACCAATATCTTGATCGAATTCCCGTGTTTACA
>JACVVK020000735.1:147500-155000 GCA_018292915.2 Batillaria attramentaria | reverse complement strand
AGAGAGAGAGAGAGAGAGAGACAGAGAGAGAGACAGAGAGAGCGGAGACTGAGAGAGAGAGAGAGAGAGAGACTCAAGACTCAAATTGTTTATTGTTAGGCCATTGACCCATAACAATTGGGTTCGGGAGCTGTTCCCAGCAGGGCAGCACATGGAACTACAAACAGAGAAAGTAATTACGGAATATAATGATCAACTAATTACACAGGTTGTACCATATACATCTGCAAAAAAAACGTATGTTCTGTTAATATGTTCTTGGGTATATCAGTGCAATGTTCACCAGTAGCCAAAAATAACAGCTACTTCTACACTGGAACTGCCTCTTGTCGAAGCTTAAAGCTGTAATATATATATCTAGCAAGATTTTGAACACAAAACCTGTCGTTAAACATAATATTCAATGTAGAGTAAGTTGCATGCTTTCTATATTTATCAGGTATAAATCTCGATCTAATGCCCTCCAAGTTTCTGCAATAAAATAAAAAGTGCATTTCGTCTTCCAGTCCAGCACCACATAATGGGCAACTGTATAGGTTACTGTCAATAGTACATGAATATCTGAATTTGTGTGTTTTGATATTTGAAGCGCCAATTCTGAAACGTATAAAAAGGTCACGTAAATGTTTATTTGGGATGTCTTCAAAGTATGTTTCCAAAAATACAGAAGATTTAAAGTGTCTATAAACGTTAAACCGAGAACTGTCTTGTATGTGACCGTGCCAAGTTTGACCGAACGAGTCAACCAAACGCTGTTTATAAACACGTAAAAACCAATTGATGTTTTCGACACCCTGATTTTCCCAGACGAAACCAAAACCATTCTTATAGAGTTCGTCATGTATATCCGTAACCCAGCATTTTGTACCACTGGCATGAAGGTGGAGTAGCATTTTGTAAGCTTTACACGGGAGTCTATAGTCATCCATCCTTGTTAGACGAAACCAATACCTGATACAACTAGCCCTAGCTTGTACATAAAGAGGATAACGACCTGTTTCACCATATGCCATGTCATTGGGAGTTCGGGGACTAACATTTAATAACTTTTTCAATGCAAACAAGTGAACTTTTTCAATAACATGATGCTCCTGCAAGCCCCACACTTCAGAACCATACATCAAAATTGGCTTGATCTGACAGTCAAACATTTTAAGAAAAATCACCGGAGAGAAGTCACCAATTTTCCATAAAGTTTTAAAAATCTCCATAATACCTCTCTTGGCTCTGGCTGAAATATCCTCAAAAGCCCTGGAATAGGACAACCTTGTTGAGAAATACAAACCCAAATATTTATAGGAGTTTACCACAGATACTTCTTCACCATTGAACAACCACTTCTCATTACTGGCCAAATAGCCCCCGTTACGAAAAACAACGATGTTCGATTTATCTAAATTCACTGAAAGGTCAAGCGCGTTAGAATTTCTAGCCAAGACATCGAGTTGGTTCTGTAAACCTTTAGGAGTATAGGAAACAAGAGCAACGTCATCTGCAAATAAAAGAATAAATAGTTCGATTAAATCGGGAAAAAGCTGGACACCATGTTTACCATTGTTCATAACATCAACTGCAACTTCGTTGATAAACAAAGAGAACAGCAGAGGGCTGGTTACTTCCCCTTGTTTAAGACCCTTTGGGCAATAGAAGAGATCAGTCACACTTTGACCACATCGTACACGAGCTTTAACTACACTATACATACTTTGAATAGCACGTAACATCTTGCCATTTACTCCTCTTTTCCTAAGAACAGACCACAATTTAGAACGGGAAATGGAATCAAAAGCTTTTCGGAAATCTATGAATGCTACATATAATTTTTTATGACGTGTAAGGTGCCTTTGAATCATTGCAAACAATGTGAAAATGTGATCTATAGTTGAGTGATCCCTTCTGAAACCAGCTTGAACCTCACCAAGAACATCATGTTCTTCCACCCAAAGTGACAAACGTTTGTTCAGAATAAAACTATACAGTTTACTACAAACACATAGCAACGATATGCCTCTGTAATTATCAGGTACATGTATATTTCCCTTTTTATGGAGAGGGTGTATTATTGCTTCAGACCAGGAGTCAGGATACTGACCTGTAGAAAAAATCTGATTAAACAGATGAACTAAAAAAGGAATAATGGCTTCAGAAGAATGTTTTAAAATTTCAGGGATGACTCCATCAGGCCCCGCTGCTTTATTGTTTTTAAGGTGTTTTATAGCCTCACGTACTTCAGCAACTGTGATGTCAGCATCTAACTGCTCAACAAACACATCATCAGTAGGTAAATCAAAGTTTAGTAAATCTCCATCCAGGCCAGGGATATCTATTAAGTCAGATCCAAACACTTTACTAAAATGATCAAACCATTGGCGCGTATCAATGTCCCCAGGCTGGCCTTTGTTAGATGAAAACATTTTCAGAGTACCCCAGAAAGCACGTGCATCATGCATATTACTCACTAACTCCCCCCTGATGCGGGCCTTGTGTGACTGCTCTTTAGCTCTCAACATTTGCTTATACTCTTTTCTCTTCTGCACATAAACAGACCTGTCGGTAGCACAGTTGGAAATTTTGAATAATCTTAATGCCTTACGCACAGAGGAACGCATGTTCCTACACTCAGTATCGTACCATTTTTCAGTTTTCATTTTGCTAATACAAACACGTTTCTCCATACAAAGCTGCTGCCCCCTTGAGACAAGAAATAAAGGTATCAACAGCAGTGTTTATGTCAAAAGGTATCAGATTGCGAGCGGCCTGTAGCTGCTGTCCAACTTCTTCAGACTGCATACTATCGTGAAACACGTTCACAAGATCAGACGACCACCGCATCCTTCGGACGAAAACAGGTTCACATTTACCGGTGACCGGAATATCAGCAGTACAAAGCAAACGGCACGTGATAGGCATATGAGCGGAGTTAATCTTCTCGTCAACTGACATATGACAACAAAGAAAGGATACTGCGCTAGAAATGATAAAATAATCGATGACACTGCAACCCTGCTGGGAGATAAACGTATAGTTACCATCCATGTCACCATTACATGCACCATTCAGTATGAACAAATCAAACTGTGAACAAAGCTGAAGCAAGCATGAACCATAATCATTGACAGTAAAATCTTGGGACTGTCTGTAAGCAACATCGTCTCTGTCTGTTAAAACATCATTCGAACTGAAAGAAGTTATATCGATAGTCAATGGACTCTCTGCGGCTGTTCTGGCATTAAAATCTCCGCAAAGCAGAAATAAAACATCACCATATTTTTGTACTATATCCAGCATGCATTGTTCAAGTAGTGATATACCGTTGTCAAATTCACTAGCACGATAAAACGGTGAGTTGACTGGCGGAAGGTAAGTACATACCAAGAAAACATTCTTATCTGTGTTGAACAACAAACTAGAAATCTCAATGACAATAATATTATCGTAAGCCAAATCAACCTGTTTAACATACTTCGAAAAACATTTTTTAACGAGCAAAACAACACCTCCCGATGGTCTCCCCTGGCTTGTCAACTTTTTGGCGGGTGAAGTAAAACTAATAAATGAAGGAAACAAAATTGAAGTAAACTCAAAAACAAAAGTTTCAACCAAACATGCAAAATCAAACGAACTAACATAAGAAATAAACCCAACGTCAGAAAGTTTTGCAACCAAACCCTCAACGTTCCATGCAATAAACTTCACCTCTCCTGACTTGGTATCACGAACAGTCGGGTCATGGCCTGGCCCCTATTTCTTGCTGCTGGCTACACTTCGCTGTCGTGTTGTCACGGGACTCCACGAAGTGGGAATGGTTGACTGTCTGGATCGTCGCCCCGTGGAGCTTGCTTGTGTAACGTCACGTGACCCAGCTGTTAACTCAGCCGAGCTCTGCTGTTCCTGCTGCACGGATTGCACGGTATCAGCCCGGTCAACGTTCGCAGAGTGTTCAGCAAGTGGGTCATTTCCAGGGCCACCTGTCTGCACGTGCTGCTCGGTATCCACGTCACTACCAGCTGATGGCGGGGAAACCCCTAGTGGGCCAGTGTCGCTCGAAGTCTGATTCTGTGTTGACACCAGAGCCTCCGGAAGCTGGTCGTCAGAGGAAGGCTGGAGCTGTGGTGATACACTCCGGCCGCAGTCCATGTCAGCTGATGACGAAGAGCCTGTTGCGTTAGCACCAGTAACACAAGTAACATCCTCTGAGTGAGACTGTCCCGGTACAGTAGCAGCGCCGGTGGTATCACTGTCGACTGTAGCAGGGGAATCCCCTTTTTGGTCGCTGGTCGCTGGCTGCTGTTTGTCGGACATAGCATCACCCATCGCGTTACTGCATGCGCTGTCGTTGACTGGTTGGGGTAGGGGTTGGCGTGATGAAGGGGTTGACGGTGGTGCTTTGGTTGGGGGTGCTTGTGTAATGGGGGGTGGCTGATGGGATGGTGATACGCTGCCACAAGAAACGCCACTACCGGCATCATAGTCGTCTTCTCGGACTGCTGGATCACCGAACCACTTGAGTGTAGGGTCCGAGTTGTCGCCAAGCACTGGCCAGTCCTCCCAGTTCCCGTAATCGAAATGACGGTCGTCGTACTCATGCAAGCGGTCGTCGTGGTCGTATGCATGACGGCGGTTGTTGCGGTCGTATGCAGCATGACGGCGGTCGTTGTGGTCGTATGCAGAATGAAGGCAGTCGTTGTGGTCGTATGCAGCATGACGGCGGTCGTTGTGGTCGTATGCACCATGACGGCGGTCGTTGTGGTCGTATGCACCATGACGGCGGTCGTTGCTGTCGTATGAACCTCGGAGATCGTCATCCTCACGTGCAAACTGTTGCCTGTAGTACTCGGGTGTGTGTTGGTAAGTGTCATACCCGTGTACCGTGTACTGATGACTGTCATCCTTGCGATCTCTGCGGCTGAGATGACGGGAGTGCTGGCTGTAGTTGTCACCCATAGGTCGGCGGTCCCTGTCGACGGCCTGTCCCCCGGGCCGACCCCTGTCCTCTACATGCAGTCTACCGTTACGGTAGAAGCCGGTCTTCCCTTGCTGCCGTAGGTTTTGCAGTTCGGTCGCCTGGTTCTTGGTGAGGTCTGATGCCAGACGATACCCGTGTGCACGCATAGCATCGCGCACTTCACGGTTGCGTAACAAACCCAGTTTATCAGTCCATCTGAAAAACTTCACTATCATGGGACGTGGCCCGCGTGTACTGGCGCCCGGCTTGCCAATGCGATGTGCTCTCTCCAAGTCGTCTGTACACCACTGCTTGTAGTGAGCATAATAGTTCAAGAAATGCACGACCTCTTCAGCACACCTGTGGTAGTTTTCTGCACGTGATTCAGGCAAACCAAAAATCTTCAAGTTGTTGCGCCGAGAGTGTGTTTCTAAAGTTTCTAGTTTAGCCTCCATGCTAGACAATCTTGCCTCGAAATCCTGTTGCCCATCAAACAGCCTAGCGATGTCTGAACAGTTCTGCTTCACTTTCGCACCAATCCACTTGACACTTTTTTCTAAGTGTGTAATGTTCTCGCATATGGACTTGTGGTTGGCAGCCATCTTGTCCGAAATATGTTTACCATGCAAAGCCAGGTTATCAGAAATTTCTTTACCTTGTGAGCTGATGGCGTGCATCAAAGTGTCAAACTGCCCCTGTATTGTCTCTGACGACTGTCCACTTGATTCAGGCACTTGATGGAGTGTTTCTGCCATATCAGGATTGAGTACAGGTCCTGGATTTCTCTCGATGTCGCCTGAGCTCCACAAAAGTGTCGCGATCACAGCAGTCAGCAATAGCGACAGAGTACACGAACACACGTGTACTGTGTTCACACGCATGCTTGCTTTCAGTACAGCTCGCCTTCCCAGGAAAGCGATCAACACAGCTTGAAATACTCCACAGATCTGTCTGAAAATTGTCCCACTGGTAGGCATTTTCATCAGCGCACATGTCCACCAGACTTGATGATAATCCAATCACTGCAAGACTGCCAATTAGCTAAAAATGATAATTATCACAGCGCTGTTTCGGAAAGTTCAAGCTGCCCCGGTGAGAACAACTCACCGACCGAGAGAGAGAGAGAGAGAGAGAGAGAGAGAGAGAGCCGTTTACAACAGACAATACGCAAACGTAAACAAGTACAATTCCCACACATAGTCAGTTCCGGGTGTTGTAGTGAAAAGGATCGTATGCTGTACCCTAGTCAAGTAACCAACCTTCACACTTGTGCTGACAAGACGTGGCACTACGCTGTGAAAGCGGGAAAAACTTGTTTGTGCAGCTGAAGGACACCGAGGGCTACAAGGTAATATGTTCAGCAAAAAAACAAAAACAACAACAACAACAACAAAAAAAAAACCCGGCCCCCGTAGTGTACTGGTTAGCACTTCGGACCATGGACCGGGAGACCCGGGTTCGAGTCCCAGCCGCGGCAAGCGGGAGTTTTCCTACCTAGGTCGGCTCCTACCCAGAGCGGGTGTGCTATGGGCCCAATGGGGAGGCTGTTGCCACACAGCCGAGATTCACCCACTTCACGGGTGCGACTTTGGGGGTGCTTCCCTTGGTATGACATGATGTGGATGATTATACGGCCGGCACCGCAGGTGCCTTAGTTCCCGGGCCTGGTTAGTGCCGGGATATTTATGACAGGAAGCGTGGAATGCGGCCCTGTCCCGCAGTCCCAAACCACACGGACCTCCATAGCATCATCTCTCCATAATCATGCATAATAAAATTTGCCCCAGCTTCCGAGCCCTCCGTGGATTCTACCTATGACCAGGGAGGAATACCCCTGGAACTGGCAAAAAGAGTTGGGGAAGCAAAAAAAACAACAACAAAAAAACAAACAAACAACAACAACAAAAAAAACAACAACAACCCAACAACAACACATTATTCAATCGGATTTAATCTTTCAAGACACGTACCACAGGCGGGTGGATGGGGGGGTGTTGTAGGGTTTAACGTCCTTTTCCACCCCATAAGGGTGATCTCAAAGACTGGGCAACGAGAAAAAGGCCAGCACAGATATAAATTATTATTTTATGTTGTTGTTTTTGTCGTTCGTTTCTCGGTCTTACTGGAAGTTCTGAGCACAGTATCTACAAAGAAAGAGATAGGAAGAAATGGGAGAGAGAGAATGACCAATAAGTACTGTATAAAGACTGGGACTGTGGTTTCAACGGTGGCAACTGGTTGGCGACTGCTAATTGTAATCGGAATCAAAGCGACCTGATATTTCTATAAAGTGCTCTACAGTTTCAAAAAGATTTATATCATCATTCAAAGAAAGACTGACATTTGATTGACAAATATGTGGTTCCAGCCGAGATTCGAACATTCTAAGCCTTGAACTAAACTTTGATATTCTTGTGAAAGACCGAAACCTTGACTTTCCGTTGTTACCCTTGGCGGCACAGTGAACGAACGAACGAACGAAACTTAATTTTACAAGGATTAAAGATCAGGCACGCAGGCCTGTCTTACATCGTGTCCTTGCTAGGCTACAACAA
>JACVVK020000735.1:140000-142500 GCA_018292915.2 Batillaria attramentaria | reverse complement strand
GACTGAAACTTTATTTTCCAAGGATGAGATAATAGACGCACAGAGAGAGAGAGAGAGAGAGAGAGAGAGAGAGAGAGCGCTCACTGTCGTCTTCATCTTCATCCCAGTAACTGACCAACGTCAAGATACAGAGGACGAAAGTCAGTGTAGCTGTGCATACTGGTTAACTGTTTTCCGTTCCGCGGCCCCTCCCGCTCAAAATAGGGTGGGTGGGTGTTTGGGGGTTTAACGTCCTTTTCAACCACATAGGGTGATATCAAAGACGGCCGCTCAAAATGGGATTTTGAACGTGCACACGTGATATTTGTGCGTGCGTGTGTACACGAAGGCGAGACAGGCGCCGTGAACAAAATGCCACCAAATTCCTGCCCATCGGGGCATTCAAACCAGGCAGCTCTGGTTCCGAAGTCAGATGCGTTAACCACTAGACTATATCCCCTGTGGCATATTTTTGGCGAATGGTATTACTGTAATAATGAAATGGCGACTGTTGTATAATTGTCGTACGCTATAGATGCTGTATCACACCCGTCCCCCGACATCTGTAGTAGATATATTCACATACACGCCATCATTTGCATAATTTGTAACTATCAATGCTCTCTCTCTCTCTTTCTCTCTCTCTCTCTCTCTGTGTTACGGGGAGCCGGGGTGGTCGAATGGTAGAGCGTTGGACTTCTAATGCTCGGGTCGTGAGTTCGATCCCGGCTGGGGCCAAATATTTGTGCTGGCTTTTTCATCGTTGCCCCGTCTTTGATATCACCTTATGTGGTGGAAAAGGACGTTAAACCCCAAACACCCACCCACCCTCTCTCTCTGTTACTCTATTTAGATAGACATTACGAGAATAGATCTTACCAAAATTAGCAACGGCAGGTATGAAAATTGGCTGTTTTATGTTAATAATTACCTCTACCGCTGAAAAATAAAGTTTTCTTGATTCTTGATTCTCTGTCTGTCTGTCTGTCTGTCTCTCTCTCTCTCTGTATCTTTGTCTTTTTTTTTCACTCTCTCACTCTCTCTCGTCGAAAAATTGGCTTCCTAGTACACACTGTACTAGTGATCATATCGTAAGTTTTTGCATTTCACTGCATTAGAATTTTCAGTCCTTTTTTTTTTTTTTTCAAGGAGGACAGGTAACCGCGGGATTATCGTGGCCATCCTAGGTGGCGCTGTCGTCATTGCAATCGGCCTTGCCATTGGTCTGGCAATTGGACTACGTTCCCGAGACAGTGAAGATGACCCTGCGTGTACTCCTACTACAGGTAAAATATTCCACACAATGCAAAGCAAAAAACAACAACAACAACAACAACAACAGCAAAACCCCAACAACTCGAAAACTCGATACAGCTCGAACGTATTTTGTGGGGAACTCACGATCGCAGACGCAATAGTTAGAGCGTCTGGTCAAAATACTTGTGTTCGCACTCTGAGAAGGGGAACCGGGATAGCCGAATGGTAGAGCGTTGGACTCTCAGTGCTCGGGGCGTGAGTTTGAATCCCGGCTGGGGCCAAATATTTGTGCTGGTTGTTTCCTCGTTGCCCCGTCTTTGATATCACCCATGCGTGGTGGAAAAAAAGACGTTAAACTCCCAACCACACACTCACCCCACCCCTCACTCCTGAGAGTTGCCCATTTAGGTATGCCGCTGATTTCTTTTGCGCGGGACCTTCGATACGTATTTTCATATACTGTATACCTTGATTCGTTCGGGGGGAAAACGGAAATTGCAAAAAACAAACAAACAAACAAACAAGCAACAACAACAACAACAACAACAACAACCCCTACTGTGCGGTAAATAGTACAACTCACGAGTCGTCATCCTCTGTGAGTGGAAAGCTCTCGGGTTAGTTTTTCTTCCTTTTGAGCCACTGCCCCCTGCGATAAACTGCGTCGCCTCTGTGTGTGTGTGTGTGTGTGTGTGTGTGTGTGTGTGTGGATCCCCATCATATCTCAAGAAGGGGTGAACCAGTCAACACCGCTTTGGGTATCTGTGTTCAGTATTGTACTCCGAAGAAGCCTGTTTATTTTGGTTAACCTTGGACAGGGGTGAGGCATGGGCTTTTTCCACCGCCACGGTGTGGCATTTGGGTCTTGTTTTAAGTTGTGACTGTGGCACGTTTGTTAACATAACGGCAGCAACAATAGGTACGAACTCTTTGCTTCAAATGCAGCATATTTTTTGTATGCACAGAGTCCAGTTGCATCCGGGACAGCGGATACTTTATATATATATATATATTTTTTGTCTTTCTTTCTTTCATTTTTCTTTCATTTCGCTCGTCTTTCTCACTTCTCCATCCCTACTGTCCAATCCACTGTGTTATATCTCCGCAACTGCTACAGTTTTTTTTTATTTTATTTTTTTTTAGTGAGGGTGGGTGTTTGGGGGTTTAACGTCCTTTTCCACCAAATAGGGTGATATCAAAGACGGGGCAACGATGAAAAAGCCAGCACAAATATTTGGCCCAGCGGGGATCGAACTCACGACCC
>JACVVK020000735.1:102500-135000 GCA_018292915.2 Batillaria attramentaria | reverse complement strand
GGAGGTTTCCATAAAGTGGTAATGCAATTTTATTGCAGGCAAAACCATTTCCCTAACATGTCGCACTATCTAAAAACGTGAATGTTAAATTTATAGCGACTGAAAATTGCATTGCTGTGTCTGCATACATTACTGCATGCAATTTGCAGGAAAGCGCACAAACAGCTTGCATTGATTTACCAATAACAGGCAAACAGAGCGAGAGAAAGGCGTGCAAACAGACAGACAAACAGACCGAGAAACAGACAGACGGACGGACGGACTCATGTAATCTCATGAACTATTTATAATTGTAATGATTCATTGAGATTTAGCAAATGGCAGCCGGTTTCGGACAGACATAGAAAGAGAAAGGTGGATAAACAAACAGACAAACAAACAAACAAACAAACAAACAAACAAACAAACAAACAAACAAACAGACAATTCAATTCAATTCAAAATACTTTATTGTCTGTTTAAGAGAGAATCTAAAAACAGGAAAATCTTCTTTGGGCTCACAAGACGCTCTGATACAGATAAGATCAAATACAGTCATTAACGATTTTGATATAAAATATAAAAGTAAAATAGGGTTAAACGTTAATGTCAAACAAACTTCACGAACAATTTAAAACAAGTAATCATACATACTGCGGGGGTGGGTAGGTGGGTGTTTGGGAGTTTAACGTCCTTTTCCACCACGTATGGGTGATATTAAAGACGGGGCAACGAGAAAAAGGCCAGCACAAATATGTGGCCCCAGCCGGGACATACATACTGCCATACTGTCAAGCGAACACAGAAACAAACATACAACCATACAAACATGCACATACAGACCAACCAACCAACGAAACTAACCAACCAAGAAAGCAAGCAAGGTACAAACAAACAAACAAACAATCGCGCGAGTTTGTTGCTGTTGCTATGGAAACTTGTGAATCCGTAAGTGTCAGTCTGCAAAATACGAACCTATTTACTGATGTTTGTTCTTTTTGTTGTTGTGCTTTCTTTTATATTAATTTTGTCAGTTGTGGATTAAATTTTCTTGGCCAGGAAAAACCGAACGGCCATTGCTGTAGACGCCCGAGAAACAGCCCCTGGCCAAGCAACTCAAGACATGTTTGTTAATCAGACCAGACTCTCCACCTTTGGTAAGTCAGCTACACACGCACACAAGCGCGCACGCACGCACACACACGCACACACAGAGTCACTCACGCACGCACACAACAAAACAACAAGAAGAAAGACAACAACAACAAAAAAACAACAAGAAAATCCTTGAAATTCAAGGAAACAACCCAAAACAAACAAACAAAGATGAAAAAAAAAATGCAGAGTTTTTTCAAATGCCAAAAAAGTTGTTGAAGTATCGATTGAAAAAAAACGGTGAACTTCAAGATTGCAACAGTTTTCAGCAACAGTTCTGTGCGCGCGCGTGCGCCGGCATTTTTGCATGCATGCGTGTGTGTGTGTGTGTGTGTGTGTGTGTGTGTGTGTGTGTGTGTGTGTGTGTGTGTGTGTGTGTGTGTGCGTTTCAGGTGGAAAGGCCATAGCTGTGCCGGGAGAGCTGAAAGGACTGTGGTACCTCCACCAGCATTTTGGACGAGTGCCGTGGGCCGACCTGATACAGCCCACTATAGACCTGTGTGTGAACGGGGCCGAGTTGACCGCAGCTCAACAGCGCGCGGCAGTGCAGAGGAAAGACGACATCATCAACAACACTGAGTTTAGGTAAGTCTGACTACCGATAAAAATAAAAAAAAAGATAAAAATCTTAAATTATTTATGTTTATGGTTCCGAGAGCCTGGATCAAAGAAATTTTCCAGCAATGGGACAACCCTGTTCCGGGTCCGTCGCGAACTCTCTCCTCCCCTCCGACGACGCCCAAGTCGGGCTAACCGAGACCGAGCCGAGCTAAGTGGAAGAAAAACACCTAAAATGGAAAAAAAAAAATTACTCAGTGACAAGGAAAGTGGACAGTTGCGGACAACTTTGAGGTCCCAGTGTTATTTCACAGTGTGCACAGAAGCGGCGAAAACTGTCGCATTCACCAGCACAGTGCATTTTCAGCCTGTTCCGAGATTATTTCCTGCATGAGTTGTCCCCCGTGCATACATGCATTCTTCGTGGCAGCTTTGTGCTCTGCCACGAAAAATGCGTGCTTGTTGCGGTAAGGGAGACAACTCAATCAGGCAATAATCCCGAAACAGGCTGAGAATGCACTGTGCTGGTGAATGCGACAGTTTTCGCCGCTTCTGTGCACACTGTCAAATAACACGGGGACCTCAAAGTTGTTCGCGGCAACTGTCCACTTTCCTTGTCACCGAGTAATTTTGTTTTTTTTTCCTTCTTAGGTATCACTTAGCTCGGCTCGGTCTCGGTTAGCCCGACTTGGCCGTCGTCGCAGGGGCAAGGCGTTAGCGACGGACCAGGAACAGGGTTGGCAATGGGATTATACAGTTAGCTTTGTCTTTATATCATGTGTGGTATTGCCGCTCAGTTGGTATAGTTAGCCCGTTAGGGGGTGCAAATGTATACCAGTCATGCGCAGGAGGGGCAAATAAACTCCAGTCGTCCACTAACGGGAGCGACTGTATCCCCGCAACGCTGGAGGGGGTGCAAATGTACTCCGGGGTCTGGCGAGGTGAAGTCACGTGGCCGCTGACTTCGTTCTACGACTTGACTTTATGCCGAAATATCGACGGAATTGACTAGTATACATTTGCACCCCCTAACGGGCAAACTATGCCAAATGAGCGATATTGCCTGATCATTTTTTTTTTTGGTTTCTATTCTTTTGTTTTTGCCGAATGATCCTTTTATCTGTCGGGCGAATACGTATAGTGAGAGTTCAGACAGATAAAAATTAACAAGATAGCATAATTTATTTTGCTTCCAGTAGAATACAGGAAGAAGGTGTCTTGTTCCTCAAATAAAATACCAAATGATGTGCACAAAATAATAAATAATAATAATAAATATTTATAGGGCGCATTTCTTGAGAATAAACTCAGTGCGCCAATCACTCACCGACACTCACGCACATTTTACAAACAGTGGACAGACATACACTGGTGAATCTGACTAGTTACTGACAGGAAATTACTGGAAGGCTTTTCAAAAGAGGAATGTTTTAAGATTGTTCTTAAAACTAGACAGTATGGGCGCATTTCTCAGATGTGCTGGCAGAGAATTCCAAAGGGTTGGTGCCACAAAACTGAAAGAGAAACGAATGTGCGAAAATTTACAGTCATGCAAATATCATCATTGCTCTTTGTGTGTGTGTGTGTGTGTGTGTGTGTGTGTGTGTGTGTGTGTGTGTGTGTGTGTGTGTGTGTGATTCCAGCTTTTTATTTGATGACAACGGCGAAGTTAAACCAGCCGGGAGTATAATTCACCGACCCAAACTGGGAGAGGTTTTGAAAGCGATTGCTGCAGACGGGGCAGACGCATTCTATGATGGATGTCTGACGGACGACATTGTGGCTGACATACAGGATGCTGGTGAGACAACAACAGCAACATCATCACCACCACCATAAACAATAATAAATTGCTTTTATATAACGCAGTATGCCAGCAGATGCTGGCTCAGAGCGTTCTACAATTACACACACACACACACACACACACACACACACACACACACACACACACACACACACACACACACACACACACAAACACACACACACACATAATAACACACACACACACACACACACACACACACACACACACACACACACACACACACACACACAGAGAGAAACACACACACAGACACACACACACACGCACACACACACACACACACACACACACACACACACACACACACACACACACACACACACACACAAAACGATAAGTAGAAAATGGATGAGAACGGACGGAAGAAAGGGTTGGGGATGGGGATGGGGGTGTCCTAAAGAACAAATAAAACGGAAACATTGATAATGAATAATTATATACAATTAATGTGTTTCAGATGGCATCATCACACGTGACGACCTTGTCAACTATCAAGTGGAGGTCACTGACCCCGTGACCTTCGAGATGACGTCACCACCACTGACCGTGTATTCCATGCCGCCACCAGGCAGTGGGGTTGTCCTTGAGTACATCCTAAACATATTGTCCGGTAAGTCACACCCATTTATCATCAAGGCGAGCAGTTTCAGCCAATCAGAAATAAGTTCAAACGTCATCGCCTCGGGACAGGGGCATTATATGGGGTGGGTGGGTGTTTGGGTGTTTAACGTCCTTTTCCACCACATACGGGTGATATCAAAGACGGGGCAACGATGAAAACGCCAGCACAAATATTTGGCCTCAGCCGGGATGCGAAAAAAGACACCATATAATTCAGTTAACTTTTGTGAGTCACTGATGAAAACTTTTTTTTCCCCCATTTGTTTCTAAAAGGGTTGGTGTCTTGTTCTAAACATAGAAACAATGACGTCATTCGTCAGGTTTGCCTGCAGGCATTTACCGGAGAAACCTACCTTGGATGCACAAAAACCTGATCCGTCATTTAACTGGCACCAGAATTGTCAAATTATGCATACTTCACAGTTCTGTTTACAACTAAAACAAGTGTCTCCACCTATATCAGTGTGCACCGTAGGTTTAACGGTGACATACTTCTGTGGCCACAGTTGGGGGGGGGGGGGGGGGTCGGGGTGGCCGAATGATAGAGCGTTGGACTTCAAATGCTCGGATCGTGAGTTCGTATCCCGGCTGGGGCCAAATATTTGTGCTGGCCTTTTCATCGTTGCCCCGTCTTTGATATCACCCGTATGTGGTGGAAAAGGACGTTAAACCCCCAAATACCCACCCACCCACCCTCTGTGGCAGTGAAATATATTTTTTCGCCGAAGCACACAAGTTTTCTTTTCTTTTTTTAAAATTCTGTTTGGTATATATTATACAGTGACAAAGTACAGAATGCATGCATTACATGCTTGAACATACACGAACTAGAGTAGTCAGGACACATTCACAGGCCATAGGGATTATGAAAAAGCGGTGAATTTTGAGGGTGAGAGTGTCAGCTGAAGCGCAGTGTTTCTTGTATTTTGGTCATTAATTCTTCCGTGTGGTTTGTTGTAAATGATGGTTTTCAGATAATTACGTGATATCGAATTTCTGTCCATTATATTGTGTTTCTTGACACGTTGGTGCAGGTTACAACTTCACCCCAGCCAGCGTGGCGACCCCTACCGACAGCATCCTGACGCATCACCGTATAGTCGAGGCCATGAAGTTTGCCTACGCCAAGAGGACAGAACTCGGCGACGCGCGGTTCCTCAATATCTCAGAGGTAGACAGGTTATTTCCCTTGCAGTGTTTAAAGTCATTTTCGGTCACACAACAGTAGTTGCTGGGGGAAAAACAACAACAACATCAACAACAACAACAAAAAACATACGACAGAGACACTCTAGACTTTTTTCCCATCAGTTGTGTGTGTGTGTGTGTGTGTGTGTGTGTGTGTGTGTGTGTGTGTGTGTGTGTGTGTGTGTGTGTGTGTGTGTGTTGTTCCAGAGAGAGAGAGAGAGAGAGAGAGAGAGAGAGTGGGGTGGGGTGGGGGCGTCTCATATATATATGCAAAATTTGTTTGGGCCCCGATTGATTGGCTAATAAGATGTACTGATTTATTTGTTCATCCACTAATTGTTTTATGCATGCCATGGCTTACATACTATTCATTCAACGTTTCATTACAGATGTCTGAATTTTCAGTAGTTTAATTTTTTTTTTTTTTGTTCAAATGTTTGTTTTTGTTTGTCCTGATGAATGCACAACGCCGAAACGTCGACGTGTTGACTGTGTTGACTGTGAAATGTGTCTTGTAAGATAAGTCGTTCATATTTTTCATTTGTGTTGCTTCTAGTGGTTCATATGTTTGTGTGGGAGCCGGGGTGGCCGAATGGTAGAGCGTTGGACTAATAATGCTCGGGTCGTGAGTTCGTACCCCGGCTGGGGCCAAAGATTTCTGCTGGCTTTTTCATCGTTGCCCGATCTTTGACATCACTCGTGTGGGGGTGAAAAAAAACGTTAAACCCCCAAACACCCACTCACCCTCCATTTTTTTTTCTTGTGCAGCTAATCTACAACATGACGTCACCAGAATTCGGCGAAGAGATCCGAGGTCTGATAGACGACACGCAGACCCATAACCTGTCTTATTACGGACCTACGTTCTATGACGCTGTGAAGACAAGCACCGCTCATTTCTCTCTCATGGACGGGGAGGGCAATGTGGTGTCTGTCACTAGCACCGTCAATACCTAGTAAATAGTTCCTTGTCCTTTCTTTTCTCTCATGGACGGGGAGGGCAATGTGGTGTCTGTCACTAGCACCGTCAATACCTAGTAAATAGTTCCTTGTCCTTTCTTTTCTCTCATGGACGGGGAGGGCAATGTGGTGTCTGTCACTAGCACCGTCAATACCTAGTAAATAGTTCCTTGTCCTTTCTTTTCTCTCATGGACGGGGAGGGCAATGTGGTGTCTGTCACTAGCACCGTCAATACCTAGTAAATAGTTCCTTGTCCTTTCTTTTCTCTCATGGACGGGGAGGGCAATGTGGTGTCTGTCACTAGCACCGTCAATACCTAGTAAATAGTTCCTTGTCCTTTCTTTTCTCTCATGGACGGGGAGGGCAATGTGGTGTCTGTCACTAGCACCGTCAATACCTAGTAAATAGTTCCTTGTCCTTTCTTTTCTCTCATGGACGGGGAGGGCAATGTGGTGTCTGTCACTAGCACCGTCAATACCTAGTAAATAGTTCCTTGTCCTTTCTTTTCTCTCATGGACGGGGAGGGCAATGTGGTGTCTGTCACTAGCACCGTCAATACCTAGTAAATAGTTCCTTGTCCTTTCTTTTCTCTCATGGACGGGGAGGGCAATGTGGTGTCTGTCACTAGCACCGTCAATACCTAGTAAATAGTTCCTTGTCCTTTCTTTTCTCTCATGGACGGGGAGGGCAATGTGGTGTCTGTCACTAGCACCGTCAATACCTAGTAAATAGTTCCTTGTCCTTTCTTTTCTCTCATGGACGGGGAGGGCAATGTGGTGTCTGTCACTAGCACCGTCAATACCTAGTAAATAGTTCCTTGTCCTTTCTTTTCTCTCATGGACGGGGAGGGCAATGTGGTGTCTGTCACTAGCACCGTCAATACCTAGTAAATAGTTCCTTGTCCTTTCTTTTCTCTCATGGACGGGGAGGGCAATGTGGTGTCTGTCACTAGCACCGTCAATACCTAGTAAATAGTTCCTTGTCCTTTCTTTTCTCTCATGGACGGGGAGGGCAATGTGGTGTCTGTCACTAGCACCGTCAATACCTAGTAAATAGTTCCTTGTCCTTTCTTTTCTCTCATGGACGGGGAGGGCAATGTGGTGTCTGTCACTAGCACCGTCAATACCTAGTAAATAGTTCCTTGTCCTTTCTTTTCTCTCATGGACGGGGAGGGCAATGTGGTGTCTGTCACTAGCACCGTCAATACCTAGTAAATAGTTCCTTGTCCTTTCTTTTCTCTCATGGACGGGGAGGGCAATGTGGTGTCTGTCACTAGCACCGTCAATACCTAGTAAATAGTTCCTTGTCCTTTCTTTTCTCTCATGGACGGGGAGGGCAATGTGGTGTCTGTCACTAGCACCGTCAATACCTAGTAAATAGTTCCTTGTCCTTTCTTTTCTTTTTCTTTTCTGTAGAATTTGAATGTTGGGCAACTCGCGCAAAGTGTCAACAACATTGTATCGCATTATTTAATTTAAGAGCTGTACTAATCGTCAGGATCGAGTATTTGGAGCGAAACTGTTTCAAAACAAAGGGGGGCGTTTTGTGAACGTGCCCTTTTTTATATACCTTTGGTGCCTTCGGGGTTAATTTTAAATTGTTTCTTAGTGTGTTACTAAGGCCTTGGATTGGCACTGTGTGTCTGTGTGTGGGTGCGAACTTCCTCCCCCCCCAACCCCCCCCCCCTCCCCCAGGGCTTTGTGCCGTCTCGCTTCTGCCACACTCGGTCACAGATTTTCTGATTTTACAGATAAAGAAAAGAAGAAAAACGAGCACTACATTTTGCACTCTTTATCAGTCAAGTTGTTTTTGCCTTATACATGCTGTATGTGACAAGGAGGGGGGGGGGGAGGATGGGGGTGCATCCCTCGGGAGCGAGGCGTTATGCTAATGTATCACTGATTTACATTCATAATCTGCAGGCGTCATACCGAACAGTATACATGTACAATGTACAGCCAAATATCATATCTGTACTGCCGCTTACACACACACACACACACACACACACACACACACACACACACACACACACACACACACACACACACACGGCGAAGGACACAAATACACAAGGTCTCAAAATGCCTATATATATATATTCCATATTCGCCTCAGGCATCATAGTCACCCCTAAAAATGCTTCAATCTAGAAACAGTTACTACCATGAACAGACCATTCAAAGGCACACACCTGACAAGGGTGTAAAAAAAAATTGAATGTCTCTTTTCCGCTCTGGTCTCACTGGAGTAATGCACGTCTACTTTCTATTTAGGCCAGAGAGCTAGTTGACACAAATCCGCTTGCCTCATTTGTGTCCGACCTCTGTGCAAGAAGTCCCTGCTTCACTGGCAGCTTGCCTCTTTTTGTGACCGCCTGCCATGCATCTTGACCTACATAACACAAAAATCACGCTTTTTCATGACAATAAAAATTACTACAGACTAGCACACTCGCCAAGCAGGGTACCTCAAATAAACACCAAACATGACCCCACGGTCAATTTGTGTCCTTATGCCGTACACACACTGTCATACTCTTTTCCTTCTTACTGTCTTCGTAGTTTCGGGTCCAAAGTGAAGGAAATCGTACCGGGATTGTTATCACAGACTGTCATACTCTTTATACTCTTACTGTCTTCGTAGTTTCGGGTCCAAAGTGAAAGGAACTCGTACCGGGATTGTTTTCAACAACGAGATGGACGACTTCTCCACCCCTGGCACCGTCAACTATTTCGGTGTCCCAGCTTCAGAGGCGAACTTCATCCAGCCCGGGAAACGGCCGCTCTCCTCCATGACGCCAGCTGTCTTCGTGGACCGTGACACCGGTGACGTCAAGTTGGTGGCCGGTGCTGCTGGTGGTACTAAAATCACCACCGCTACGGCCAAGGTTCGAATCCTCCTTGTTTTACTTTTTGCTTGTTTTTTGTTTGTGTTTTCTGATTTCAGATTTTCTTATTTTACAGATAAAAAAAAAGAAAAGAAAAATAAGAACAAAGAATTTTGTTCAAAATGAATAAAAACTGTTTAAACCAAGCATTTTGCACTCTTTATCAGTCAAGTTGTTTGTCCCCCCCCCCCTTTCTTCCACCCCACTCCTTCACTCTACCACCTCGGTCCGCGTTCCACATTTCCCCTATCCTCACCTCGGCCCCTACACCAGCCACGTGTCTGTCCCCTCCCTCCCCCCCCCTTTTTTTAATCTATCTCTGAGAGGATAGTTATGTGGACATAAACGTTTTTTTGATACAAGATATCCTACCGCAATGCCGAAATTGTTAGATTTCTTCAGTTCAGTTCAATTTGAACTTTTGTCATTTTATTTTGCACTAGATGTGACCTGCACACTATTGACAACGAGCTTCATTTTATCTTGGAATGGCCTAAGTACAATGAAGAGAGGCAAAGGTTTACACCTATCACATGCCGAAGACCTGTGTCAGTTTTAAACTCTTGCCGCTTGATGTCCATGGAAATGTCAAAGGAAGCAATGCTAAACCTAGCCAAGTTTATCAAAAACAGTAAAGTGATATAGACTTGTATATTTCGCAAAATTAATAGTCATTGTCTCTCGCTCGTGTGTTGTTCACGCCTGAATTTGTGCACTTTCCTCAGTGTTATTGAGCTCTTTGTGTGTTTTTATCTTGTCCTTTGTACAGTTGTGTGGTGGGAAGCCGGGTGGCCGAATGGTAGAGCGTTCGACTCTCAATGCTCGGGTCGTGAGTTCGTATCCCGGCTGGGGCCAAATATTTCTGCTGGTTTTTTCATCGTTGTCCCGTCGTTCGCTCTGATTTTCTGTAATTCCTCCACACCACAGAAGGGGCTACGGGACGAAACATTTTTGATTTTGACTTTGGCTTTGTAATCTGTTGTGCCCAGGTTGCCATCGATACGCTGTGGTTCAACAAAACGGTCGTGGAAGCGGTGGACGCTCCCAGAATGCATCACCAGCTACTTCCGCCGGAACTGCAACTTGAAGATGGCTTCCCAGAGGTGAGTAGCCTTCATCATAAGCTTGCCGTACACATCACCAGTCACCTTGAAAAAAAACCAAAAATAAAAACCAAACAAACAAACAAACAAAAACCCCTCCCAAAACGAGACGCGACAACGTCAAGTTCAATGAAAAATTATCGAGGGCTCTTGGAGCGACCCATCTGACCTCGGACATCGTGAGCTGTGGGTCATTGAGTTAAAAGGGCCGAAGCGCACAGTATTTAAGATAACACTTAGATCTTTTTACCATTCGACTGTATATATTCTGATTACGCTCTTCAAAAGGGGAGCGGGGATAGCTGAATGGTAGAGGGTTGCACTTTCAATGCTAGGGTGGTGAGTTCGATTCTCAGCAGGGGCCAAATATTTTTGCTGGCATTTTTCTCGTCGTCCCGGCTTTGACACGTGGGTGGAAAAGGACGTTAAACTCCCAAACACTTACCCACCTACCCACTCTTTAGAGGTGAGCCATTAACCAATCAGCTGTTGACGTTCATATGACAACTCGCTGCAGACAGTAGTCTGTGGTGTTTATGGTGATTATCATTAACTCTTTAAAACAACAACAACAACAACAACAACAACAACAACAACAACAACAAAAACCCATGCAAAAATGGCAATTTTACTTGAAATCTTCAGTTCGCTAGAAGCCACTTCAAGCCACTATTACGCAAGCTGCAGTGATCTCGGGCTTATCGGGGAAGGCTGACGTTTGCGTAATAGTGGCTCGAAGAGGATCCTGTTGGTGTGTAGTGACTTGTTCTTTTTAACCATTCTTATCATAGAGTGGGCAGGGGATGGGCTCTTAGGAGTTAACAGTTAACAGCGTTTATGATGAATAAACGCAGATCGACTTATTTTACCTTCTTCCTCTTTTCAGAACATTCGCAAGGGGTTGGAGGACAAGGGTCACGTGATTACAAAGACAACCGGCGGCTCTGTCGTGACGGCCATTCAACAAACGGCAGACGACATGTTGCTGTCTGTGTCCGATTTCAGAAAGGGGGGTCACCCTGACGGATTTTGATGGAATTAAAATCTTTATATCCCGATTTCATCCCAAACTAATCTTGTTGCCTCCCTTGACTAATAATAATAATGACAACAATAAATTACATTTATATAGCGCAATACATCAACTCACTGCGCATTCAACAACACGCACATGAATAGAGCACGCATTTTAAAACAACAGGAACCGTGGTTTAAAGGCTTTGTGTATGTCTGTGTTGTTGGTAACGTGTTTGCGTGCGGCCTTGAGAAACAGTGAAGCGTTGTGTTATGTTCTTACGACAAGTTACAACGGAAATAATTATCACACACACACACACACACACACACACACACACACACACATTGTGAAAAGAGTATGACAGTGTGTGTGTGTGTGTGTGTGTGTGTGTGTGTGTGTGTGTGTGTGCGTGTGTGTGTGTGCATGCTTGCGTGCGAGAGAGAGAGAGAGAGAGAGAGAGAGAGAGAGAGAGAGAGATTTCCTAGTTTGTATATCAAATGTTTGCATTTGTAACATATATATAACAATCAACACTGAATATTGTATGCTATTTTTGCCCTTAACAGTTGACACGAAGATATGAGTCACTAATGATCTCACCCTATTTCCTGCACGGGTTACCTGCCTTTTTGTGAATGAAAAAAGTCTATAGTGAATCAAGCAGTAAATATGTACACTTTGCTGGTCTTATATGTATTTGGGTACATCGAAACATTTTGATGCGAACTGAACTGAATTTATAGGCTGAGTTTTTGTTCCTGTTTAAGTCTGTTGTTATTCGTCATCTCTCTCTCTCTCTCTCTCTCTGTGTGTGTGTGTGTGTGTCTGTCTGTCTCCGCCACGGCAGAACAAGCGAATCATGTAGCGCAATGAAACAGCAAAAAACAACAAACAAACAAACAAACAAGAAGAAGAAAAAACAAACAATAAAACACAACAAACGGGCTAAGAAACATTCTCACACCAGTGTCACACTGTCGTCCTCTTTCCCTAGTTGTTCCTGCGATACTACCAGGAAGTAGTCATTCACGAACTCCACATGTCGAACCATCGAAAGCTGCTTCCCTTCCCGCAATCGCCCACTATCCTCAACACCAACACCTCTCAACCTTACCGCCCCCTTCCCCATCTCAGTTGAACCCCCTCCCCTCCCCCCTCTCACACACACACACACACACACACACACACACACACACACACACACACAATGTAGCCCATGGTATATTTTTGCCAGAGGGCATCTAAAATAAAATAACGTAACGAACTTGTAAGTAATCGGATGGCACTGAAAGGAAATCTCCGCACGCGAAACAGGCCCAGTAACTGAGTAAATATTTTCACGACGCAGAGCACACGCACACGCACGCACACACACACACACACACACACACACACACACACACATACCGACGGCACACAAACGCAAGCACGCACTCACCTAGCTGCCGCTACCCACAGCACTTCACTGTCGCATACAACTTTGTACTCCACAAACCGGGGAGACGAAGAAACGGCGTTTGGGCAACACTGACAGGTGAATGGCCCCCCACTTGTACGCCACCCTTTGATAAGTATTCCTTTTTTTCCATTCATACTCATGCCTGGCTGTTGTCCCGAAGTCCTCACACCCCTCACAGCTCCACTGAAGGCGCCCCGCCGCGCTCTGGCCGAGTTTGGGGATTATTGAAAGCTCGTCCGGTTCGCGCACTTTGACACGGGAGGGTTAATCAAGACGGCGGCGGACAAGAAAAGTTTCGAAGACAAGTCCTCCCAGAGAGAGAGAGAGAGTTGAGTCTGTGTGTATCATGAGTCGTTGCGCTGCCAAATTGTATGTAAGAGGAGATGTAAATTGTGCGTGCGTGCGTGCGCGCGTGTGTGTGTGTGTGTGTGTGTGTGCTTTAAGCTCAGCGAGTCCTTGGAATCTGGAGAGCAGCGCTCTATAAAAACTATGTATTATTATTATTATCAGAGAGAGAGAGAGAGAGAGAGAGAGAGAGAGAGAGAGATTCTTCGATACGAATTTGTTACTGGTGGCACTTAGTTTGTCCCGACAGTGGCACTCTCATTTGTTCGCGTGCCCAGAAAGTGACAGTTCTGGTCCTTTGCAAAAAGTGAGTGGCAGTTCGTTTGTCCAAACAGATCATGGTTTTTTGTATCAACTCACGAGCATCCGTTCATCGAGCAAGAACCTTCTTAAGGAGAGTGGGTGGGTGTTTGGGAGTTTAACGTCCTTTTCCACCACATAAGGGTGACATCAAAGACGGGGCAACGAGAAAAAGGCCAGCACAAATATTTGGCCCCGGCCGGGATTCGAACTCACGACCCGACCATTGAAAGTCCAACGCTCTACAACCTTCCTACGGAACACAGCGGATGCTCAGACTTCACCAAAAAATGACGTTATTTCAAAGGAAAAATCGTCGACACTTTTCAATCGAGAGTGGCACTTCGTTCGTCCGCGACCATCTTGTTTAAACCTCGCGTTCAAACACTGAGATAAAGTTCTCTTTTTCCATTTAGATCTGTGTATAGATCTCGTGAAAGCGTGGGGTATCATGACGGAAGTGGGTTCTCACAGGTCTACAGTACGGAAGCCCGTATCTAATCATGGATGAAAGAAATTAACCCGAGACAAAAAGTTAAGCAACCTTTAAAGCGTCTATGTTCGAAACGCCAAGTCAAGTCAAGTCAAGTCAAGTCAAGTCAAGTCAAAGTTTATTTCAAAACGCCGTTGGGGGTACATGAAACGAGAAATTAACATATGAGTCAAGCTCACCACACCGGCCAACATATGATCGCGCGCACACAAGTTTTACAGGGCTCAGGCATACATACATACATACATACATACATACATACATACATACATACGTACGTACGTACATGCATACATACACACATACATACACACATACATACATACATACATACATACATACATACATACATACATACACACATACATACATACATACATACATACATACATGTATACATACATACATACATACATACATACATACATACATACATACATAGTCATACATACATACATACATACATACATACATACATAGTCATATATACAGACATACATACATACATACATACATACATACATACATACATACAGTCATACATACATACATACATACATACATACATACATACATAGTCATACATACATACATACATACATACATACATACATACATACATAGTCATACATACATACATACATACATACATACATACATACATACATACATAGTCATACATACATACATACATACATACATACATAGTCATACATACATACATACATACATACATACATACATACATACAGTCATACATACATACATACATACATACATACATACATACATACATACATACATACATAGTCATACATACATACATACATACATACATACATACATACATACATAGTCATACATACATACATACATACATACATACATACATAGTCATACATACATACATACATACATACATACATACATACATACATACATGCATGCATACATACATACATACATACATACATACATACATACATACATACATACATACATACCGCTGAGGTGAAAAACTACCTCTTTCGAAGTTCTAAGGCTGTTTACCAGAAGGAAGGATGTTTCATTTAGTTTTGGTGACTTTGTGGCTTCGAACGTTAGAATAATACGACTTTCTTTCAACCTACCTTCCTTTGGCGTGGATCTCGCCGAGATCAAGAACAAGCATTATATCGCAGATTCACCACTGCAGGGTGCAGTTCAGGGATGTCCCCCCTCAGGCCTCACTGGAGTAATGCACTTCTACTTTCTCCTTAGGTCAGAAAGGCAGCCGGTTCACACAAATACGCTTGCTTCACTTGTGTCCCACCTCTCCGACCTCGCCCTGCTCCACTCGCAGCTTGCCTCTTTTTGTAACCACCTGCCATGCACCTTGACCTACATAACAAAAATCACGAAAATCACCCTTTTTTCATGACAACAAAATAAACGACAGACTAGCAACTCGCCCAACAGGGTATCTCAAATAAACACCAGACATGACCCCGAGCTCGCTTTGTGTCCTTACGCCTGCAGCGTCTAGGGGCCAGTTGCACAACAGCAAGTTAAGGCGATGTCACACTGAAAACATGCAAAACGCCCGAAACATGCTTTCCGAAACAATATATGACACACGTGAAAACAAGCAAGCGCGCGTCTAAGGCGAGAGAGAGAGAGAGAGAGGGTCCCGCTACGGACATGTTGACTGAGCGGATACGGGAAGGTGTCACTTGACACTCTGCACGGCGGCTTTCATTGGTTGAAACACAAAACATGTTTTCGGATTTTAGGCCAGGCTCTAAAACTGAAACACGATCAAAACATGTTTTGAAAACATTGTTGTGAAGTATGTCACACGACAAAACACGTTGTTTCGCAGCGAAACATCTGAAAACAATGTTTTCAAGTGTTTTTGCCTCTCGTGTGACATGGCCATTAGTGAGTGGTGCCTAGCGCATAGTTAAATCGCTAGCTTATAGTTAGCTACCTACAAGGTACAGCAGGTGGCTAACTTTGTTGCATGAGCAAGATTTAACACGTAGCTAGCTAACTTCAAGGTACGGTCGTTAGCTGTAGCTAGCTATAAGTAGATCGAGAGATTCCCTCTCTCGCTCACTGCCAAACTCCTTATATGGTATTAGTTCTCGGAAAAGAAGCCCAACGCGGCTTCTCGGAAGGCGTGTAAACTGGCTATAGCTGGTTCCTCACGACGTAAAGATGGCGAAGAGAGCAAGGAAGCAGAATTTTTCTTCAGCTGAGAGAGTCGCTCTCATCGAAGAGTTTTCGCTGAGGAAAAGTGTTCTCCAACAAAAGTTCAAAACAACATCTGCAAATAAGGACAATTTGATTAATATCTTGTCGTCTGAAGCGGAAACGTTGAAAAAGGTCAATGTCGTCATATTCATTTAGAGGATGAACATGTTCTCTGAAAAGACGAGGCCTTCTTTGATCGTGCCAGTTTTGCTGCTGATGTATGAAGCCAGCTTGTAGTTAGCTGACTTAGCGATGCTCTCGAGCACCTCTAAATTTTCAGCGCTAAACTAACTATCAGCTAAGAATAACTACTTGCTAAAGAGCCCATGCAACTACAGTTAGGCCAACTGCCAGGATTTCACTTGCAGCTAGGAATTTACCAACCAGTTAGCCACTAACTTGCTGTTATGCAACTGGCCCCTATACACGTATTTCCGCCAGGCTAATCCGGGTCCGTGGTGGCGAAAACGGGCTTCCATACAGAGCTAGGATACGCGCGTCGCTGTATATAAATCAAAACTGTTGCGGCAAACAAGTTATACGTGTGTGCTCCCGGATCCGGCCGTGGCACGTTCTGACAGTATGACTGCTGGGTACGACTTCGAGGACGGAAAAGCGCGCAAGTGAGTTAATTGTTACGCATGCGGTTCTGCCATTTTACCTTATAACTTCAGAGACATGAAGACAGGATATGGCAAGTGACACGAAAAGAAAGGAAAGCGCTTTGTGCTAGGGTTCCAGTCGTTGAGGTTTGTCGCAAACCGTAGTTTATGGAGACGGTGGAACGCAAGGTGTAACGAGGAAGTAGAGAAACGGGTTGATTTTGCTGCTGGGTTAGTTTGGAGTAAGTTTTAGAGCTAAGTCCATATTGGCTAAACCAACTTATGTTTTGGAACAGTTTCGCTCGTGAGTGTGCCTGTACGCTCGAAATACCTCGATGATTAGTACAGCTCTTCATGCGATACAATGTTGTTTACACTTTGCGCGAGCGGTCGAGCATTCAAATTCTACGACTGTTGTTACACTAGTGGAGCGCAGCATCATCGATTATTTTTCTGTTGGCTCAGTGCCAGCATTACACTGAGACGCTGCCACTGTCCAGGTGTCTGAGTGGTGTGATGACAGATACCACGAAAACAGCTCAGAGCGGCCTGTAAACATAAAGCTGGTGGCATTACCGACTTTAACGCAGCGCAAGCAACAAAGACTAAATCCGCGGCTCAATGTGCCTGCATTACTTGAAAATCTTTGTTACACAAGTGAAGTGAAAAAGAAACAAAAGAGGTCACGTCGTTTAGTTTTGAATTGCTGTGTGTGTGTTTCCTACTAGTTAATAGGACTAAGATGATGTAGGGGATCAGGAAGAGACTGAGAGGGTTATGTGGCCATGTCACGCTCACCTACAGGTGTGTCACTCGTGTACAGCCCAATTTTTATACTCGTGTGTGTGTGTGCGTGCGTGCGTGCGTGTGTGTGCGTGCGTGTGTGTGCGTGTGTGCGTACGTGCGTACGTGCGTGCGCACGTACCTGCGTGCGCACGTACCTGCGTGCGTGCGTGTGTGTACGTGCGTGTGTGTGTGTGCGTGCGTGCGTGTGTGTGCGTGTGTGTGTGTGTGTGTGTGCGTGCGTGAATGAAGTATAGAAGGAGGTGACAACCGTTTTAGGCTGAACAGCCACATGTTCACTGCAGTCTCTGCCGTGCATGAGGTTAAGACCTCAACACTCGCGACACAGAGAGACAAAAGTATTCAGCTGATAAAGAAGGGGGGCGTCGCGTGCACCTAGCGTATCAGGCTACAAACCTTTACCTCAGAATCAAGGGCTTTAAAAACTCAAAACTGTCTGATCCATCAGTGAGTTTTGTTACTTGACTAAGGTGAGCTAGGTTACCAGCCCCCGTAGTGTAGTGGTCAGCACTTCGGACCATGGACCGGGAGACCCGGGTTCGAGTCCCAGGCGAGGCAAGCGGGATTTTTCCTACCTAGGTCGGCTCCTACCCAGAGCGGGTGTGCTATGGGCCTAATGGGGAGGCTGTTGCCACACAGCCGAGATTCACCCACTTCACGGGTGCGACTTTGGGGGTGCTTCCCTTGGTATGAGACGTCTTATGATGTGGATGATTATACGGCCGGCACCGCAAGTGCCGTAGTTCCTGGGCCTGGTGAACGCCGGGATATTTATGACAGGCCCTGTCCCGCAGTCCCAAACCACACGGACCTCCATAGCATCATGTTACCATCATCCTCATCTCCATCCTCATGCACAATAAAAATTGGAGAGAGAGAGAGAGAGAGAGAGAGAGAGCGCAAACAAACAACCAAACAAACAAACAAAACACCGATCACCTTTTCTCGCACTCGCTACAGTAACAGACGTAAATCAGTCCTCGTGAATTCATTGACTGTCGACACAAGACGTCATAAACATAAACTGATATCCGTCGGCTCTACTTCAAAGCCGTATCATTCATTTCACACCACAGAAAATGCACCAACACGCTCGTTTCTTTTGCCCTTGAATAATTGTCAGCAAGACACCACTTCACAGGGCATGGATTTTCCACCACATACAATGGGGCGGTTGGTGGTCTAGTGGTTTAAAGGGTTTATCACCAGTGCGAGAGGTTGGCGGGTTCGAGTCCCACTCGGGGCAAAGAATTTTTCCTTCTCCTACGTGGCACCGTTCATTCGGGCCGATCGTCGGGGGTTCTCTCCGGGTACTCCGGCTTCCTCCCCCTCTGCTTTGGAAATGTTCAGCCCATCAAATTTGAAAAATAATGCAATTCTAAATTCTGAAATTTAAATAGCTGAGCTGACCCTTCGCACCACGTGATTGTAATGTGTTTATGTCCAGTGTGTGAGAGAGTGCGTGTGATTCACGTGAGCGTGCATGTTGGGTTCAGTTCGCGGTGCTTTGAGCCGATTCTCGAAATTGGGTAAAGCGCCTATACAATACTCATTATTATTATTATTATTATTTCCATACAAAACCATAAGATACCGCCATGTTGTAAAAGGGCAAAAACTGGCACTGGAAGCAGGCAAAAAAAAAAAAAAAAAAAAAAAAGCGAAAATTTGAAAACGCCGAAAACCACTTTACGATGTAAATGACTGAAAAACTTTTCTAAACAACTGTTGAAAATGTTTGCGAGACAAACAACTGTGGAATAAGTGAATCACAACTTTACAGACATCAGTTAATCAGAATAGTTAAACGAAACATTGTAACATTTGCTAATGCAAATTCAATCATCATTTTAAACAGACAAAATTCAGTATTCAGTATTCATGACACACGCGCTATGCCAAAGGGGCATAAGCGCCTAAATTTGCCGTTTGCCGATAGATGTGCATTCTGAAGTGTTTGCAGTGCGTGAGCTACTCCGGTATTCGTGATACATACGCCATGCCCAAGGGCTATGCATATCCTCAATAGAAACTCCCTCTTGTGTACATGATACAGGACGCGTCCTTAGGTGTATTAAACTGCTGGTGAAATTTACATTTAGGGAGTATGCACTCCACGGAAAGACTGAGTAAGGGAATGTGCATATTGACCGCGCAATCCAGGCAATACTTGGGGGGGGGGGGGGGGGAGAGAGAGAGAGAGAGAGAGATGATGATGATGATGATGATGATGATGATGGTGATGAAACGTTTATTAGGATAATTCTTGTAGGCATCTCTGCCTGTCTTACAATAAGTCCTCATATGCATCGACTGTACATAGGGAAAGAGAGAGAGAGAGAGAGAGAGAGAGAGAGAGAGAGAGAGAGAGAGAGAGAGAGACACACACACACAGGCAGGCAGGCAGACAGACAGACAGACAGACAGAGACAGGGGTGGGTGGGTGGGTGTTGGCGGTTTAACGTCCTTTTCCACCACGTACGGGTGATATCAAAGACGGGGCAACGATGAAAAAGCCAGCACAAATGTTTGGCCCCAGCCGGGATACGAACTCACGACCCGAGCATCAGAAGTTCAATGCTCTACCATTCGGCCACCTAGGCTCCCCCAGACAGAGACAGAGACAGGCGCTGTTCTCGAAAGCTAATACAACTGGAGCCATACCTATCTGATCGTTGTGCCAAGCGGGCGGTATATGGAGATCTATAAAGTAATCTCATGTCATCCACTCACGTTAATATGATCCAGCCATATGGCAGCAATAAATCAAGTGTGAACCAACTACAGTCATAACCTCCCATGCCCACCACTATATATATGTTACGGTGAGCCTGTGTCATCAATGATGTCTCGATCCCTGAAATTTTCAGTTATAACTGGTTCACTCGGTGATTTCAGGACATCTCTAAAATGTTAAACCACACGGACCTCCATAGCAGCATCTTACGATCATCCTCATCTCCATCATCATGCATAATAATAATAAAAATATAAAAAAATGCCCCAGCTTCCGAGCCCTCTGTGGATTCCACCCATGACCTGGGAGGAACACCACTGGAACTGGCAAAGAGTTGGGGCCAAAAAAAAAAAAAAAAATGTTAAGGCATTTCAGGAAATCCCTGATTTAAAGAACCGGGGATTTCAGGAAATCAGTCAGTGGAACAGTAATTACAGAAATTACTGACAGGTTCGGGGATTTCAGGAAATCACTGACTACACAAATGCAATGCAACAGGAGTAGAGTCGTCAGTTGTTTGTGTGTTTGTTTTAGTCTTCTTTTCTTTGTTCGATTGAATGTTAGAAATCCTCAAAATTTCCTTTCAATCCTTTCAGGGCCAGTAGCCGCGGGATTCTCGTGGCTATCCTAGGTGGCGCAATCGTTATTGCAATCGGCCTTGCTATTGGTCTGGCGATTGGGCTACGTTCCAAAGACAGTGAGGAAGTCCCTGAATGTACTCCCGAAACAGGTCAGTTCTATATGTCCACATGCAATGTACATCTTGAATCACGCCTGACGGTGTGTGTGTGTGTGTGTGTGTGTGTGTGTGTGTGTGTGTGGTGTGTGTGTGTGTGTGTGTGTGTGTGTTCACTTGTGTTTTATAAATATAATAATAATGTGTATTGTATGGGCGCTTAACCCAATTCTTGAATTGACTCAAAGCTCCGCGGGCTGAATCCAACACGCACGCTTCCGTGAATCACACGCATTCTGTCACACGTGACAGTGGACATGAACTCATTACAATCACGTGATGAGCTCAGTTATTTAAGTTTCGGAACGTAGAACTGCATCTATTCTTAAATCTTGCGGGCTGAACGTGAATTTCCAGGGCGCAGGGGGAGGGGAGGGCAGGAGCCGGAGTGCCCGGGGAGAATCCTGGACGATCCCGAATGAACGGTTCCACGTGCGAGAAGGAAAAATTGTTCGCCCCACGCGAGTGGGACGCGAACCTGACCTCTCGCTTTTGTGACGAAGTCTCTTAACCACTAGACCACCGACCGTCTCTTGCTACTCAGTCTTGTATGCAGCTTGGTATCGTCAAAGCTTCGCAGTGCACTTGTTCTTATCATTGATAGGGGAGCCGGGGTGGTCGAATGGTAGAGCGTTGGACTTCTAATGCTCGGGTCGTGAGTTCGATCCCGGCTGGGGCCAAATATTTGTGCTGGCCTTTTCCATCGTTGCCCCGTCTTTGATATCACCCTATGTGGTGGAAAAGGACGTTAAACCCCCAAACACCCACCCACCCACCCTTATCATTGATAACTGCCGAGGCATTGCCGCAGGCATGGCTGTAGGCTAATCTCTGGGTTTTTTGTTTGTTTGTTTTTTTTGTTTGTTTTTTGGTTTTTGTTTCTTTTAAAGCCACATTTCAAGGAAATGTTTCTCTGACTGAAGGTGTACCGAAGAGGCACTTCGCTATGTTTGGGGGGGGGGGGGGGGGAGCCGGGGTTGCCGAATGTAGAGCGTTGGACTCTCAATGCTCGAGTCGTGAGATCGAATCCCGCCGGCTGGGGCCAAATATTTGTGCTGGCCTTTTTTTCTCGTTGCCCCGTCTTTGATATAAACCTTCTGTGGTGGAAAGGGACGTTAAACTCCCAAACACCCCCACCCCCGCTATGTTTGGGTTCAGTACTGCAGCATTTGTTAGTACCGTTGCACTATTGGGTCGAACTTTTGGGTCTCACGTGCGCTGGCCACGTGATCACGTGAGGACCGCGTGATTTCTTGCATGAACGCTAAAGACAGAGCCTTATAACAGCGAAAACTTTCATCAGTCGCTTTCTGAGAGCCCCAGGGGGATGGTGTGTCGCCCCTCCCGCCCTCGCTCTCCTCTCACGGTCGCTACAAAGGCATTTCTATAGTTTTGTTGTAAACAGCTTGAACTGCTTTCATTTTGACAGATGAACAGGATGATGAGTACAAATCTGAACATGGAAGTTCCGCTTCGCTTCAGCTGCTGCCGATTCAGTCGAGTGCTCCCAAATTGGAACGTAAGTGTGAAGAATTGGATGAAAGGTGTTTTTTGTGTCAACAGACACTTCACGAGAAGAGCTGGACACTGACGTACTATAGGGGTCGGGTTTGTCTCCCCAGGGCATTTGCTTTCACGTCAAAGCCAAATCAAACACACAAACACAGACACACACACACACACACGCACGCACGCACGCACACCACACACACGCACGCACACGTACACATACGCACACGCACGCACACACACACACACACACACACACACACACACACACACACACACACACACACACACTTCCTACATCTTCAAGTGTGAAAAAAAAAGTGTCCTCAAATCTTTCTCTCCACACACACACACACACACACACACACACACACACACACACTTTTCCTACATCTTCAGGTGTGAAAAGAAAGTATCTCCAAATCTCTCTCTCTCCCTCTCTCTCTCTCTCTCTCACACACACACACACACACACACACACACACACACACACACACACACTACCTACATCTTCAAGTGTGAAAGGAAAGTGTCTCCAATCACGAGTAGTCCCGCACACACAGAAAAACACACCCGGTTCAACTAGGACCTGCAACAATAAGGCCACATGTCCCGTGTTGACAGTTCGGGCCAAGCTTGTTTGAAGAGCTGTTCTGATATACTGGCCGGAATACCACTCCAGTGTTCTAGCCCGCGGGTTCGTGTTGACAGTGCGGATAATCAGAAGAGACTCCTGTCTCTGCTAAGTACAGAAAGAGGATATCTATCAGTGTCCGTCGTGCGTGTTGCCAGTGTATACTCTGACATACTGACACACTGTGTATATACAAGGAAGAACTCTAATAACGTCTGTTATATGCAGGTCGAGGGTTTTCCCTTGTATACTGTGCTAGTTTTCCCCATACATGGTCGTTATGACATTTAGATTGACTGATAACAGATGGTGATACCTGATGAACTGTCTTCAAGTGTCTTGGCAATATCGTATTTATTTTCTTATTGTACGGCCTAATGCACGCAGAGCAGCTAAGAGTTCATTGCGAACACAAGAAGAAAAAGGAGAAGAAGAAGCAGGAGCAGAAGAAGAAGAAGTAGAAGAAGAAGAAGGAGTAGAAGAAGAAGGAGTAGAAACAGAAGGAGTAGAAGAAGTAGAAGAAGAAGAAGCAGGAGCAGAAGAAGCAGAAGTAGAAGAAGAAGAAGAAGAAGCAGAAGAGGCAGAAGAAGAAGAAGTAGGAGAAGAAGAAGTAGAAGAAGAAGGAGAAGCAGAAGAAGTAGATGGAGAAGACGACGTAGAAACAGAGGCAGTGGAAGAAGCCGACGAAGAAGAAGTAGTAGTAGAAGAAGCAGAAGAAGTAGAAGATCGAAGAAGAATAGAAGAAGGAAAAGAAGAAGCAGAAGAAGAAGAAGCAGAAGCAGAAGAAGCAGAAGAAGACGATGAAGGAGAAGAAGAAGAAGCAGAAGAGGCAGAAGAAGAAGAAGTAGGAGAAGAAGAAGTAGAAGAAGAAGGAGAAGCAGAAGAAGTAGATGGAGAAGACGACGTAGAAACAGAGGCAGTGGAAGAAGCCGACGAAGAAGAAGTAGTAGTAGAAGAAGCAGAAGAAGTAGAAGATCGAAGAAGAATAGAAGAAGGAAAAGAAGAAGCAGAAGAAGAAGAAGAAGCCGGAGAAGAATCACAAGAACAACAACAAACACAAAAGCAGCAGCAACAATAACAAAATCAAGCATACGAAGAAAAAAAAAAACAAACAAACAAGCAAAAAATAAATATAAAAAAAGAAAAGAAAAATAAAGGGCTTTTGGTTTCGTTCTCCACGCAAAACTGCCTCATACAGGAGACTGAGAAGGAGGCTTTAACAAATACTGCATGTGTACAAATATTACTGGAACATCTTTTACAAACATTACTGCGGAATCAGTCTGCCCACACTGCCCCAGTTCAAATCACACCTTCAGACTCATCTTGTCCGTCAGGCCGTTGGCGCCTCATCCGTCAGTTGTTCAGGACTGTGTATTCAGTTTGTAGCAGTGAGGGTCTTTTCAGGTGGGGGCGGGGTAGGCCAGGTGTGTTGTGTTGTGTTGTGTTTGTGTGTTGTGTGTGTGTGTGTGTGTGTGTGTGTGTGTGTGTGTGTGTGTGTGTGTGAGCGCAATGAGTCATATCTAGAGAGTCTCCGCTCTACACATACTATTTATTATCATTATTGTTATTGTTGTTGTTAGTAGTGAGATTTAGTAGGATTTCGTACGGAGGACTTCGCTGAGCAGCGTAACCTATTTGCATGTAAATTAGGCACCTTACGGGTGCCATTAGCCAATCGCAGCGCGTTAGCAGCTCGCGGCCTCTGCCGTGTGAGCCTAATTTACATGTAAATGGGTTACGTTGCTCAGCGAAGTCCTCTTTACGAAGTCCTACTAAATCTGGCTACTATCAGTAGTAGTAGTAGTAGTAGTAGTAATAGTAGTAGTAGTAGTAGTAGTAGTAGTTTATTATTATATGCCTTCAAACTGCCTGACTTTAACATTGAAACGAATTCATCGCTGTGCGACTTTTTCTAAATACCCTGACTGCAAATGAAAATTTGAATTTTCAGGGAGGTCATGGCCCGTCACCATGGAAACGTGGTGGATGCTACGGTTGCCACAACGATCTGTAACGGGGTCATGAACGCGCACAGCGCTGGAATAGGGGGAGGGGCGTTCTTCATCTACTACAACAGGTAGGTCGGGCTGATTCAGTTGTACGCAAATTGTACGCAAATTGCTTGTAGCACGAAGATTTTGTATTATCGAGTTTGCGATACTGCGTGTGCTCTGTATGGAAGCTGTATTAAATATAAAAGTTTCGCTGGCAATACTTGTTAAAAAAAAAAAAGGAAAAAATAGAAAGATAAAACAAGAAATAAAGATCACATCAAGGAAAATGATAAAAAAAGAAACTAAAAACAAAAAGAAAAGGGTGGGTGGGTGGGTGTTTGGAGGTTTAGCGTCCTTTTCCACCACATACGAGTGATATCAAAGACGGGGCAACGATGAAAAAGCCAGCACAAGTATTTGGCCCCAGCCACTGGGATACGAACTCACGACCTGAGCATTAGAAGTCCAGCGCTCTACCATTCGGCCACCCCGGCTCCCCGTCTAGTAAGGGACTAAAATCTTGTGACGACTGTCGTCGTTGCGCGGCGGTAGGGACTAAAATCTTGTGACGACTATAGTCGTAGCGCGGCGGTGGGGACTAAAATCTTGTGACGACTGTCGTCGTTGCGCGGCGGTAGGGACTAAAATCTTGTGACGACTATAGTCGTAGCGCGGCGGCGGGGACTAAAATCTTGTGACGACTATAGTCGTAGCGCGGCGGTGGGGACTAAAATCTTGTGACGACTGTCGTCGTTGCGCGGCGGTAGGGACTGAAATCTTGTGACGACTGTAGTCGTAGCGCGGCGGTAGGGACTAAAATCTTGTGACGACTGTCGTCGTTGCGCGGCGGTAGGGACTGAAATCTTGTGACGACTGTAGTCGTAGCGCGGCGGTAGGGACTAAAATCTTGTGACGACTGTCGTCGTTGCGCGGCGGTAGGGACTAAAATCTTGTGACGACTATAGTCGTAGCGCGGCAGCGGAGACTGAAATCTTGTGACGACTACAGTAGTTGCGCGGCAGCGGAGACTGAAATCCTGTGACGACTGTAGTCGTACTTCGGGCAGAAAGAGTTAAACACACAGGCCACTGCTCCGCTTCTTTTTAATTTCAGTGCTGTGTAGGACCATACATTAGCTCGAGTAAACCGCTGGGGAAGGTTGTGACCACTCGGCTTTTGCGAATGAATAGCAAGTCGTGATAATAGTGTCACAGCAGCACTCTGTATACAGATTATCCAAAACGTAGGTGAAAACCGGGCCAAGATAGCTTTCAGGGCAATAGCCTTCAGCCGTCAAATAAGTTTTGTCCCCTGTCTTTACTTGCTTCCCTTGAAATCCAATTCCTCCCTTTTGCAGAGGGGAGAGGTCTGGTTTAGGGGACAGGAAACCAAACAGCTCCTCAAATCGCCAACCCCACCTCCCACCCCCCACCCCCGCCCTCTCCTCCACTACACCCAACCCCCTATATCTGCGTGGGAAATCGTGCTGAAGAACGTGTACAAATTGAATATGGGTCATGGAGTTTGCTTTGAACTTTGAAAGTTCACGATCGACTCTCCGCCAAACTAACCTTATAACTTTCTGTATCACCTCAAGTGCTTGACTTAAAGAGTAACCATAAAGAGTATGTCGTGGAGAAACATGAAATATGGTAAGTCTTAAAGAGGGTGGGTGTTTGAGAGTTTAACGTCCTTTTCCACCACGTAAGTGTGATATCAAGGACGGAGCAACGAGGAAAAGGCCAGCACTAAAATATATTTGGCCCCAACCGGTATTCGAACTCACGACCCGAGCATGGAGAGTCCAACGCTCTACCATTCGGCTATACCGGCTACCCATAATCGTTAAAGAGGTCAGTGCGAGTCTCACGACTGGTATCTAAATTGTTAACATGAAAATAACTTTTTTTTTGTTCGCTTGTTGGATTTTGCAACTCTTGTTAACGAGGAAGTTACTCCAATGACCGTTTTCTTCACAAAACCAAATTTTCGCTCGCTCCAATTTTTTTTTTTTTACTACTTTATTATCCCTTTCGGGAAATTCGGACTGCTTCCCCCGGGGGGGAAGCGCGTCGCAGCTGTGCAGCGCCACCCAATACCTTTTTCTTTCTTTTTTTTACAATTTTACTGGGGGAGGAAAGCCGTATTACCCGGAGAGAAACCCCCGATGAGCAGCCCGGTAGCCAGAAAAACCGGTATCACATATCACAAGCTCGACCTGGGCTCGAACCCACGCTTCATCGCCATGACATTGGTGACGGCCGTTCAGTAGCGCAGCGGCTAAATCCGACGCGCTGCCTATTGGAGCACCGCTCACCCCGCCCAACAACAACAACAACAACAACAACAACAACAACCACTACCACCACCATCACTACCAACAACAACATTGCTGACACTAACGGCAGAGTTCAGCAGTTGTCGTTAATTTAACTCTTTCAGAGCCTGAGCCGTGCTATAATGACTGATTAAAAAGAACAAGTCACTTCACACCAGTAGTAGCCACTACAAACCACTATTACACAAGGCGTGGGTCTCCCCGCTAGGCCTGAGACCGCTGCAGATTGCATAATAGTGGCTTGAAGTGGCTCCTTGTAATCTGATGATTTCAAGACATATTCAAGTAAGATTCTCCACAAGGGCTTTCAAGAGTTAGTTATCAGTATCATCTACCCCCCTCCCCCCCTCCCCCACCAACACACACACTTAGTGTTTCATGTTTCATGTATGCGTGAGAATGTGTGTGTGTAGCGCACTGAGTGTTTTTTGAGCAGACTGTTAGCGCTTTATAAGACCTATTATTATTATTATTAGTTAAACATTTGCTGATAATTGTTGTTGTTGTTGATGTTGTTGTTGTTGTTGTTGTTGTTCTTTCTGTCGGTGTCGTTACTGTCGTTCTTGTTTTTATCGTTGTTGCTGCTGATTTTATAGTCATCCATTTTTTTCTTCTATTTTTTTTTTAATTATTATTATGATTTTTACCAGAAAGAACCGCACGGCGATTGCCGTAAACGCAAGGGAGATGGCGCCAGGGAACGCAACCCAGGACATGTACGTCAACAAAACCGGATTATCTACCCTTGGTGAGTCCGCCCACACAACGGCACCGGCTCATTTTGTTTCCAGGGTAGGAGTACTGGGTAGGGTAGGGTGTGTGTGTGTGTGTGTGTGTGTGTGTGTGTGTGTGTGTGTGTGAAAGTTAATTGAATATACAGTGGAATCCGGATGTATTAAAGGCCCTCAGGACCAATTTTTTTTTATTAATACATCCGGATTATCATTACATCCATACTCCGGTTATAGTAATATTTTTGTAGGCTTTATTACTACATCCGGCACATCGGTTGTAGTAATATTTTCAAAGGTTTTATTACTACATCCGGCACATCGGTTGTAGTAATATTTTCAAAGGTTTTATTGCTACATCCGGCGCATTGGGTAAACTAGCCCGATGACAAGGCCGACTAACCAGACGATGACGTCGCTAAATCGTGGTGTAACCCAGGAAACACGAATGAAAATAATTTTGTTTTCAAAATGTTCTTTCCCCTCTCTTCATTTATGCTTTCAGATCAAAAGACTAGGTGGCGTATGCTTGCTTATTTATTGATTCGTTTGATGTCAATGTTACCATGCTTACGTTGGGGTGGATTTCGATCTCAGATATAATTGTTGCTGACAAAACTGTTGTTGGCCCTTGCCTTTTTGAACCAACTCAACAGCGCACTGTCTACTTTCGGTTCTCAGTACTGGTAATCTCTCACGCTTCCTCTGTGCATTCGTGCCACCATAGAATTGTTTCTTCAACGTTTCCGCGTTTTTCACAGTCAGGCTGACAGTGCCCTGACAAACCTTGAACTTACGCGCAGCATCCGCCTGTTTCATCTTCTTGGTCTCTATTTCTTTTAGGAGCTCAATTTTTCGTTTCAATGGAAGAACATTTCGTTTGGTCGCCATCTTGGAAAAGGGAGATTACTCTAGAACAATATTAATACAACCGGAGTCCAGCTTCCCCCGGGACTTGAATATAACTTTACTACATGTGGATTATTACTACATCCGGAGTCTAAAATATTACTACAACCGGCGGAAATTAATAGAGAACATGAACAGCTGGGACCGGGACCCAAAAATTCCTTTACTACAGCCGGATTATTTACTACATCAGGCCTTTAATACATCCGGATTCCACTGTAGTTAATTCACATCGTAGTCTGATCATGTTATTTTTCATCTGCGTTCTCAATTAGGTTGGATGTAAGCAAAGATATTTTATGCAGCTCCCGTGTTTGCATAGATGTAGATCTGCGACAGTGAACTCCCCTTAAACGATTTAAGACCTTTTTATCGGTGTTTCTAAGCTGTTTGGTGCAAGACATGAATGTGTTGAATCTGAATGTCCGGTACCCTCATGGTATGACGTACTGGTCAGTACATTTTGCCTCAGTCTTAGCAACCGTAATGCTACTTGTTATTTTGTCTGACGTCTTTGCCGATATGACGTCATCACTGATCTCGTCATAACTTTCGTCAGGCGGCAAAGCAGTAGGCGTGCCCGGAGAACTGAAAGGACTGTGGTACCTGCACCGTCGGTATGGTGTAGTGCCATGGGCTGACTTGTTACAGCCAACCATAGACCTGTGTATGAACGGTTCGAGGCTCAGACAATCGCAATATGCAGCCGCAGTCGCCAAAAAGGACGACATCATCAACAATACTGAGTTCAGGTGAGCGTTAACCCATTGAAGTCAAATAGAAAAGGAAACGGTAATGACTGCGAAGTGGTTACAAGTTAAGCAAATAAAAGCGACATAAAAGGGACAGAAACCACTTAAAATTTCACAAAGGACGGCACGGGTCAACGTTTCGGCTTTCGCCTTCCTCAGGACACAAACAAATGGGACATAACTTCAACAAACAAAAGGTAACTCTGCGGACGTACTGCCATACACGGCGCGGGAAAAACAACAACAACAACAACAACAACAACAACAACGTTGACTCGTGCCGTCCTTTGTGAAAGTTAAGTGGTTTCTGCCCCTTTTATGTCGCTTTTATTTGCCATTTAAGTCAGTTGGCTAGCAGTCTTGGTGGGTAGGTAGGTGGGTGGGTGGGTGTTGGGGGGCGGGGGGTAACGTCCTTTTACACCATGTATGGGTTACATCAAAGACGGGACAACGAGAAAAAGACCAGCACAAATATCTGGCACCAGCCGGGATTCGAACTCACGACCCGAGCATTGAAAGACCAACACTATTTTAGGTTATACGTTACTTCCTTGACAGAGCCTAGCGCAGCCCTGCGGAGATTTTTTTTTGTGTGTGTGTGAGTACACTTAGACCCCCCGCCCCCCCTCTCTCTCTTTCTTTCTCTCTCAGCTCTAATTTACTATAATTACCGCCATTGCAATACCGTTAACATGCACTTGTTTGTTGACCCCTGAGCATTATTATAAGCCCAGCTTGTTCATGCTCAGAAATTGTTTATTTACTTTGAACAAACTGTATTGCAATAAACTTGTTTAACTAAAGACCAACGCTCTACCGCTCGACTGGCGAATGCCGGCTCCCTAACAATCGGGTAACCTTGGGATGTCGGTTTAACATCTTCACTATCACAATTCATTTCGTGAACTTGTAGCCACAATGCCGGTCAAACTTGAATCGAACTATTCTGGTCGACGAAGAATTAAGCTGGAGTCTAGATGGGGCGGTCGGTGGTCTAGTGGCTAAGACTTCGTCACCAATGCGAGAGGTCAAGTTCGAGTCCCACTCGGGGCGAAAAATTTTGCTTTCTTGTATGTGGCACCGTCCATTCGGGCCGACCGGCCGTCGGGGGTTCTCTCCGGGTACTCCGGCTTCATCTCCTTCTGCATTGGAAATGTTCAGCCCACAAAATTCAAAACTAAAAGCAATTTTTAAATTCCGAAACTTAAATTGCTGAGCCGGCCCTTCACACCACGTGATTGTAAATGTGTTCATGTCCAGTGTGTGAGAGAATGCGTGTGATTCACGTGGGCGTGCGTGCTGGGTTTAGCTCGCTTGTTATGCGCTTGTTATTATTACTTATTATTATTAGATGCAGCCGTACTTTTTCTTCCTGTTTACACCATGTCATCTGAAGATATGCTACGTGTGTGTGTGTGTGTGTGTGTGTGTGTGTGTGTGTGTGTGTGTGTGTGTGTGTGTGTGTGTGTGTGTGTGTGTGTGTGTGTGCGCGCGCGCGCGTGCGTGTTCCTTCAGCTTCCTGTTCGATGAGAACCGCGAGGTGAAACCAGCCGGAAGCGTGATCTACAGGCTGAAGCTTGGCCAGACGCTGAAGACGATCGCTGCTGAAGGGGCAGACGCTTTCTACAATGGTTCCCTCACTGACCACATTGTTGCCGACATTCAGGACGCTGGTCAGACAGTCACTATTTCCTTGTCACCGGCACTTGTAGTGTAGTGGTTAGCACTTCGAACCATGGACCGGACTGGCTGGCACGAATAACTGCGAGGCACTCCTTGTCATCGTTGCCCCGTCTTTGATATCACCCCTATGTGGTGGAAAAGGACGTTAAACCCCCAAACACCCACCCACCCACCACCCAGCCTTAAACTGCATTAACCCTGGGCACTTTACGCGTGCGCATAAAGCGCCCCTGGCCAATGCATCGTGCGGTGGAATCACCCAGGAGTAACTGGTGCTGGGGAGTAAATCTCGCGTGCTACGCAAGAATGGGCGAGGTGGTAGCGCGATCCACTTTCAGTGCTCGGGTCGTCAGTTCGAATGCGGGTTGGGTCTAGAAACTGCCTCTAGCCTCATTGCCATTGTCGTTGATAATATGCATGGTCCATGTAGTGTGTGACGTCAGAATTGGGACGTAAATCCGCAACCAATCAACTGCCCAACTTTAGGGTCTAGGAAGACAATTTCGAAGAAAGAAAGAAAGAGCAAAGAAAGAAAGAAACAAACAAACAAACAAACAAGCCACACTAAACAAACAACAAAAACAAAATCAGCAGCAGCAACGACAACAACAACAACAACAACATCAACAACAGTACAAAAAGGAAATCGTATCAGCAAATCGAAACACATTCACAGAACTATTGACAAAAATTGTCAGTGCACACACTCACCGTTGCTGATTACTACAACAGATTCAATTCAATTCAATTCAATTCAATTCAATATAACTTTATTGTCTGTCGATGGCAGAAAATTTTCTTCTGGCTCACACACACACACACACACACACACACACACACACACACACACACACACACACACACACACACACACACACACACACACACACACACACACACACACACACACACATTAATTTATCTAGACATAT